>JBAMJR010000203.1:567500-637500 GCA_038501785.1 Myoxocephalus aenaeus | reverse complement strand
CACACACACACACACACACACACACACACACACACAGTAATTAGCATTTTTCACCCCGGTTACAGCACGTCTAGTTGGCCTCCAGTTTCACGTGTCTAGTCGATCTGCTGAAACCATCCAAACTATTTCACACATTAGAAGAAGAACAGAACACAAATGCACTAGATTGTTGGTGCTGGACTCACACAAAGGTTTATGAGGCCGTGTGGAGGAGACCAGAGCTGGAACAGGGAACACTAACATGATGTTTCCATCCCAGGTATGCCCTTCTCCTTTTTCTCAGGGCATTTAATAAAAGACATTTAAAAATTATAAAACAACTAAAATATGTGTTTATCATACCTGCAGGACCACTAAGGTTGAGATGTAGGAACCTAAAAAGGAAGACACCACGGTAGCAATTTACTTTTTGCGAAGTGCTTTTTGCACTCTCTGTTCCCTCATCTGAAAATAAATGGGTTTTAAAAGTGTTTTTGTTGAGATGCCTGACATGAGGTCTGTGGTTAACAAAAGCAGACGATATTTTCATTCAATACTCCTCCGGTGAATTTTGAAGCTTTTTCGGGTCTTTAAAAAGGTGGTTGCTAAGTAGTGTCTAAATGAGACGACTAAACGCCATCATGCCGACTGGTCCGCCTTCACAGCCGAAGGAGAACTAAACAACACACAAATGCTCTTGTACCTGCAGCTATTGCTCCACTTAATTCAGTTTAAATTCAGTTTATCATAGCTCACAACATTTGAATTATACCATTATTGTGTGTGATATGTTTCCCCTCCTGATTGGACTTTAAAGCAATGCAAGGCACATTTATTTCTATCGCACATTCCAACAACAAGCTAATTCAAAGTGCTTCACATAAAACCATTAAAACATAATGCAAAAGAAAAGAAGATTTAAAAACAATTAAGAACATTCATTTAACCTTTTAAGCCCCAACCTATTTTTAGGCCTCTTCTCAAAAATTGCATACCCAAACTAAAAAGGGTGTATCTCTGCAACCACTAGGGCTATTTGAATAATTTTGGTGTTATAATAAAAGAGTATGTAAGATTTTGTTCAGATGTGTAAATATCAGTCTATATGTTACTGGTTAAGAGTAAAAAAAAAATGGATGTGAACATTATCTCTGCAAAGTTTGACTTTGAAAAAGTGAAGCAGAACAAAGTTAGAGTTAGAGTTCAGGTGAGGTCTTCAAAATGGGCATGTGGGTACATTTCGGCACCATCTGTGCCATTTGAATTGTATCATGTACCAAACCATATATTTCACTTGTATATTACTTATGGTGATCAATACATCCAAATACAGCTTCTTTTCTTTCATGAATTATGAATTTTTATGATTTTTTAAAAATTCATAAAACAACCTATATTTTCTCATCAACCCTCTGTAGTCGGGGGTCATTTTCTCGATTTTACATAATTTCTTAAATTTACCTTTTAAAAGGCACTTCCATATGATAGATACCAATGTGTTTTACATACAAAAATTGCAGAACAATCTCAGCTCTCTATATAACGATAGAACATTGTCCTAAGGCACAAGTGTAAAGTGATAATATGGCCCTAAAGCTGAAAAATGTAATCTTGATTTTAGAAAATCTTCATATCTCTTGTGAAAACATACCTTTACTCATGTGGTCGAACGGTTTTGGTGCTAGAAATTGTTTTACCAAAGGTCTTAGGTTCACAAAAGCAGTGAAATATATGAATAAAATGGTAGACACATGTAAATAAATGTCTAAAATCAAATGTATTATTATGTGGTGGGGATGAAGAGCTGTGGCTAGCTTTGTGGCCTGCGGTGGTGATCTGTTGGCAGGCAGACAGACTGGCAGGCTGCTGCAGCGATGTTATGTTGCCTCTGGACCCTCGCAGCTGTGAATCCTCTGTAAAATAAATTACTACTAGTTAGAATGAGTTCACTGAAAGAAAGTAACGATTACCTTTCAGTCTAATAGAGACGCTGTAGTCAGATATCTCAGTTAGCTCTCGCTAGCTCCGTGTTAGTAGCAGCTAACGTAAACACGACTGTAGTAACGATTAACAGAGATATAACACTACTAGTTCACTGAAACCCCCCCCCCCCCCCCCCTCCTGCCATGGATCCATGGCTGCCTGGAACCGGTCCTGCCTGCTGCCATGGCCCTGCTGATGGAACCGGCCTGGAACCGGTCCTGCCTGCTGCCATGGCCCTTCTGATGCCCCCCTCCTCTCTACCGCCTTCTGCTTCATGGATTATCAGGATCATGGACCATGCCTAATACTCATTATATGAATAATTTCTGTCATATTCATTGAATGTGCTGTAACTACGCTATTCATTCTGGCCACATGACATCTATTGCTTCTGTCCATCCGGGGAGAGGGATCCTCCTCTGTTGCTCTCCCTCAGGTTTCTTCCCTTTTTTCCCTGTGAAAGGGTTTTTACTATCTTTCTAGGGGAGTTTTTCCTGATCCGATGTGAGGTCCCGGGACAGGGATGTTATGTGTACAGATTGTAAAGCCCTCCGAGGCAAACTTGTATTTGTGATGTTGGGCTATATAAAATAAACTGAATTGAATTGAATTGAAAGAAAGTTAACGGGGATCGTGACAATATTTGATTACCCACCGTTCAGTCTTATAGCCACCCTGTAGCCATCTATATCCCCGTTAGCGATCATTCGCTAGCTCGCTACCGCTAGCTCGCTACCGCTAGCTCGCTACCGCTAGCTCGCTACCGCTAGCTCGCTACCGCTAGCTTTGTGTTAGCAGCAGTTCTATCTGGCTACAGGTCCCGTTACTAATGTAAATACACTTACCCATCTTCAAATGGATCCCTTCCCAGGTAGCCAAAATAACCTGGCCCAGACCCGGCACGCCCGAATAAACACTGTCGGCCCGCGTCCGGTTGCCGATTCGGCTCCGACTCGGCATGGATGGCGCCGAATACACTGGCCCGATTCCGGCGGACGACACTGCCGTCACTGGGCCGTAATCGAAACTAACCGGGGCCAGCATCGGCCCGAAGCCGGCACACCAGAAGAAACACGTCGGCCCGGGTCCGGCTGCCGACTCTGCTTGGGTCCGGTTGAATTAATTATTATTATGTATCCCACCGCTGCCACCAATGTAACCGAGGCTTTCTCTTGCGCCTATACTTGTACAATAATAATAAAATAACAACACGCTGCGCCGTTAGATTAGACAAGACGGCAACTACTTTATTCTTGACTCGCTCCTCACTCCAACCAAACCTCCTCTCTCTCCTTACGTTTTCCCTTTCAGAATAAAACCCCCAGAAACATACATCAGAACATTGCTTCATAGAGAACTGTTTAAATACACCATACAATAACTTACAATTATATAACAATACGATAAAATAAGACACGTCGACCAAAATGTTACAGTAAATATTTTTTAATTAACTGAATGCACACAGGGTTAAATTAAAAATAGAACTCTAACTGAACACAAAAAGACTACCGTCACTCCGGCATCATGGCTTCACGTCCAAAAATAAAAACTTCGGAGGTTGCAGCCTGGTAGAAACAGATACAAAAAAACTGTTCTAAAACATAAATGGTAAATCTATCAATAGTATTGCAAACCGTTCTCACTCCTTATGTATTGAATATTGTGTCTGTATATAATGTAATAATATCTGACACCGTCCACGTCTGCTAGATCGTAACTATACATTTTGATTTCAGGAGATAAAACATTGCAATACAATTTCGCCACGTGTCCATTACATTAACGTTAAAGTTACTCCAACCCTGCTTGCCTTTGTAAACCAGCTGGCTTGGTTAAAACAGTTATACGATGCAGTGTGAGGCGTTGTTACACATGTCTGTGCTCAAACATCATGGCTTGATAAATACAAAAGTGTTCTTTCATTACAGACTAGTCAGCTAACGTTAACAGCATTATTCGGGTCCCCAGGACACGTTTTTTTAGCTAACGTGCTCAACTCCTAGCTTAAGCGCGGTTAGCATTGAATATACACGGGCCATGTGGAGGAATTGAGCTTTTCTCAAAAACGAGTAATGTATATAAATGTGTTAAATATACATCTCCCACCATATTTGAACAATTTAATAATGCGGGTACTTACCAAGAGCGGGTTGTCGGTGGAGAAAGAAAAGTAAGAGCGACTGCATGAGGTCCGGTCCTTTTTATTCAGAAGGACCCACAAGGGAAGCCCTAATGGTTGCCTGTTGCCTTTACAACTATTATTTAAAAAACCTGTTTCAGTGCTGGTTGCCAATAAACCTGGCTGCCATGTCTCAGCCAGAATAGGCCCGTTTCTATGAAGCCAGATACGGCCCAGAATCGGCAGCCATCAACAGGCCAGAGCTGTTTCAGTGCTGGTTGCCGGTAAACCCAGTTGCCATGTCTCAGCCAGAATAGGCCCATGTCCGTAACAGCTAAACGCTAAAACCTGCACCTATCCTCCACTACGACCCTCAGCTTCTCCAGTTTTCAGCTTCTCCAGTTTTCTTTCCTTTCTTTCTTTGTTACAAAAAAATGTCCTGTTTGTTTGTTTTGCTTACTTTGACTTTCATTTTTGTTCCGTTCGTCATTGTCTACTGTCCATATTGTAAAGCGTATTTGTGTATCTTTAAAAGCGCTATATAAGTTGAAATTATTATTATTATTATTATTATTATTATTATTATTATTATTATTATTATTATCTGGGCCAGATATGGCAACAATGAATTGGGCCAAAGCTGGCTCACATTCGGCAGCATCGAGCCGGAACACAGCCGAGTCAGCCGACACTCAGCCGCAATACGGCCGAGTCCGCTGGCTACCTGGGTTTGCTTGGCGTTGTCCTCTTCATCGCAGGGATTGACTCCTTCAGGCTCTATTTATGGTTGAAGCTGCTCTGTGCTCTCCAGTATAGCTTCGCTCAGCGTCCCTGCTCTCTCTTTTCTCTCTCTCACAGTGAAGCTCTGTACGCATCATATGACACGTCGGTGTGTAGAATGCTCTAGCTTGCTGTGTGAATCTCATACGATCTCGCGGACAGAAGGCAGAGGAAGCGGAAGTTCTACTGAATCTTGGAGACGTTGAACCATATTTCTGTGCAGAATTATCGCGACGGAGTGAATATTTTTTAAACGTCAGCATCGTATAGCACACAAATTAAACATTTTTATCAAACTGTAAAAACTATTTATATTATATACAGTGATGCTCTGGTGCCCTTGTGGTTGAGAGCTTTGTCTGGGTTAGGGTGTCATGAGAGTCACCTCACTGTGCCACAGCCAGAAGCAGTTATTTTTGCTGCTGTAGCAAGGAGGAACCGCACACTTTGGACAGTAAGCTGGCGTTTTCACCCTTTGGATGCCTTTCTGCAGGTTTCTTACAAAACCTGCGGGTCCTGCAATCCTTACTATAAAATAAGGGTAAGCAAGCGGTGGAGGAGTGTGGTGGGGTGGCTGACAAGGTGGCTGCTGAGCATTCAGCAAACTCCATCATCTCCATGCCCAACTGCTCCCTGAAGGCCTTGTGGGTGAAGGGCTTTGTCTGGGTGGGGTCCTGTCTCAGCGTGAACAGCTCCTTGTGCAAGAGGTAGCTGTTCATTACAGCAATGTCCAAAAAGTGGTAAAACACAGTTTTATACCACTTCATAGTTTTGTGGCACACGCTGTATGTTCCGATAAGTGCATCAGACAAATCAACCCCACCCATACTATGGTTGTAGTCCAAAATGGAGTCCGGAACTTGTATGATCTTATTTTGCCACACACCAGCAGTTTTCACCTTCCTCTTCACCGTCTGGCCAGTGTAGGCCTGATACATGGTGGAGCACATGGTGACCTCTTTTGTGTCCATCCATTTCACAAAGAGAAGGTTCCCACTCTGGATCCACCGCATGTCCCCCCTCGCAGACTTGTTGGTCAGGTCATTTGCCTCGGCTTTAGGGAAGCCAATACAAGTTTAACGAATCGTACCACTACAGCGCATGTTGTGTTTGACCAGATCTGTGAACAGCGTTGGGCTTGATTAAAAATTGTCAGTGAACAAGTACCCGGTGCCGAGGAGATGAAAAGGCAAAAGGTCCATCACGGCTGTATAACTCGGATACAGGCCTGTGGTGGACTCACTTTTGCCCGTGTAAATTAAGAAGTTCCATGTGTAGCCGTTTGACGAGTCAGCCAGCACGACAGCTTGTAGCCCCACTTGGTAGTCTTGTCCTTCATGTACTGCTTGAAACTGATGCGGGCTTTGCTGGCAACCATCCGCTCATCAATTGACAGGTTCTGATGCGGCTGGAAGTAGGCTTTGCAGGCGTCCACGTACAGGAGCTTTAGCTTGAACAGCCTGTCGTACTCAGCAGTGTTCCTCTTCCTATCGTTCTCCTCGTCCTCTTCTGTTGTGCACTGTCACAAGGCCAGAGAAGAGGATGATGCTGAGGAATATGAGTGCGGAGGACAGGTGGCATTTCAAAGAGGAGCAGAGCATCAAACCTGCCCCTCTCAGATTCAAGCCAGCCAGGAACCCGGGCCCCACATGTGACACCACCACAGCATGGTCTCCTCTCGGACTCTTCCAGCTTTTCTTTTCAACATCTGTTGTCAAAACAATCATTGACAATATGAACGCCAATGCTACGAAAAGAAAGCAAGCTGGGAGGAAGTTCAAGTGGAACGTGCTAAATATAAAGGACTTTTACAACTGGGTGCGTTGAGGTTTTGATGGCTGAGGTGCCATGGGGGGAGGAGGTATTGATGAGCCTGGCTGTTCAACTCCAGGTACCGTGGGGGAGGTGCATCTTGTCGCCTGGTCCTTGGGGATTTTCCAGTTGCCATGAGGGGAGGGGCATCTTGTCGCCTGGTCCATGGGGATTTTCCAGGTGCCCTGAGGGAGGTGCATGGGGTGGCTGGTAATGCAGTAGTGAGATACATAAATTGATTAATATCCTTAAATCTGGTTCAATTAAAGGCAACAGCAAACAGAAAAGTCTTAAATCTGGATTTAAAGGATGAGGGGTCTCTAGGGGTGAGGGTCTCTAGGGGTCTCTGAGGATCCCCGAGGGTCCCAGCAGACCTACAGCTTTCAGGGACCTTGTTCCAGATATGTGGAGCAGAAAAGCTGAACGCTGCTTCTCCATGTTTAGTTCTGACTCTTGGAACAGAAAGTAGACCCGTCCCAGACATCCTGCGGGGTCTGGATGGTTCATAAGGTAGCAGTAGATCACAAACATACTTAGGCCCTAAACCATTCAGTGCTTTATAAACCAGCATCAGGATTTTAAAGTAAATTCTTTGTTGGACAGGAAGCCAGTGCAAAGACCTCAGAACAGGAGTGATGTGATCCACTTTCCTGGTCTTAGTCAGGACTCAGGCTGCAGCGTTCTGAATCAGCTTCAGCTTTCTGATTGACTTTTTACACAGGCCTGTGAACACACCGTTACAGTAGTCCAGTCTACCGAATGGTCTGCATGGACAAGTTTCTCCAAATCCGGTTGAGACATAAGTCCTCTAACCCTTGATATATTCTTCAGGTGATAGTAGGCATTTTGTAATTGTCTTGATATGGCTGTTCAGGTTGAGGTCTGAATCCATAACTACACCTGGCTTGTTGTGTGGGGTTTGTCTTTGGGACCCAAAACAATTCAGTATTTTTTATATTTAATTGAAGAAAATTCTGGCACATCCAGTTGTTTTCTTCAATGCATTTAGCCAGCCAGCCCTTGCATGGGATTATAGTCCCCACGTGATATAGTTATGTAGATTTGTGTGTCGTCTGCATAATTATGATAATGCACTTCGTTGTTTTCCATTATCTGAGCCAATGGAAGCATGTAGCAAAAATAACTACTAGTTGTGTCCCGTGTGTGTGCACATACACACAGACAGGAAGTGATCAGTCATCGTCTCTGTAATGGTCTCAGTCTTTATTGCAACTTTACTGAACAGCACAAGAACAATAATGATACCTAAAATATACTGAAGCTAAGAAACTTATTTTTCCAATCGTGTATAAAAGTCCAAATGTCTTTCAGGGTCAAAGTGATTGAAAATTATAGTCACATTTGTGTGTGTGTCTCCTGTTTGAACCCTGGATGCTGAATCTCCCGTCTGCACAACAAACGACCTCTCGGGTATTAATGAAGACACCTTGAACCTTGATTCCCACTTCATGTGTGTGATCCGTGTCTCGGTAAGCGGCTTCAGCTGCACATCGACATGCTGAGGCAGTTGGACTTATTTCTGTTGAATGCTGATTAGTGCTATAAAGGGCTTCGGTTATCCGGATGGCATTTGAATCATATTCATGTCGATCGAGATCAGTGTCATAAAAGGGAAGCTCAAGCCAGCTTAAGTAATGAGATTCTTATAAATGCGTACATTACTGCCAGCCGTCACTGCGGCCTCCACATTATGATCATTCATGCATGTCATATCTAATTTTAAAGTACCTTTTTTAAATCCATCGATTTAACCAGTTTGTCCTTTAGGCTTATCGACAACAATGTCATTTTAATTCCTTCTCTTAAAAAATAAAAGAGTAATGTCGGTTGGAGGAGGCAGCTGAAGGGTCATAGAGACCTGCTTATGGATGCTGTCACATTATGAGTCGATCAGGGAGGCGTTCACTGGCTTAAAGCCACAACTTTGACCTTAAAGATATTTTTTGATGAGGATGTGCTGATGAGGACACAATGTGTTGCTATTTGGATACACATATAATGTATGCACATATTGCTTGTTTCATTCTGCAATGTATCATTACCAAGACATTCTTTTGTCAACATTCACACAATTCTCACCAGAAAAACAACAGCTTTGGTCATTTGTTCAAATCTAGTGACAACCTCTTGTTCTGAGACATGAAGCCCACATGTGCTAAAAACTGCATGTCCTCAAAAGGCCACTTCATATTGGCTCCAAAAGAGTCAATCTCCATCGACCCTCACGTCAAAATGCCCAATTAAAAAAAATAAAATAATATGATCTGGTCTCGATGGCTAATACGTTCATGACAACTGTACAGGGGTTTGAATTGATACAGTATATGACTCATCAGTTTGAATTCCATGAAGGCTTAAAGTTCTGCATAATTCAGGGCATGGCCGATTTGATTAACAGGTGGCTGCCCGCCTGAGCTCCACAAACGATCCAGCTATATGCCCATGTTCGGATGAGCAGGAAGTTGGGCTGTGTTGACACGCCCAAGATGGTGAAGCCCAACTTTGAGCTTTGCATCAGCTCTCCAGAAACATGGGGGTGACGTCACACAATATGTTATCAGTCTACAGTTCAAATGCTTTAAACCTCCTGTTATCTTTGGGATCAATTTGACCCCATTCAATGTTTAACGTCTCTAATATATGATTGGCATAATTTATTTTGCTTCATATTTCATGACTTTTCCTAATTTAATGGGGACAACTGGGTATACATAGAATTGACATGATGATATGTTTTCAATGTCCTGTACACGTTCTTTAGGGTCAATTTGACCCCAGGCTGTTTTAGCTGTATAAAACATGTAAGAAATATCAACATTTTACACACACATTTTTGGTTGTTTTGGATGATATTGAGGTCACTTTAACATGCAACTTTATAATCTCATATAAAAGCACATATTTCCATGGTTTTTTTATAGGGAGAGACAATAAGTGTCCGCTGGCAGGGATCTAGGTAAAAAGTATATAAAGAGTCTAATTAGGACAAAGGTACGCTCGTGAGAGCTACCGGAGGTTGACTCTTATGCCGTGTTCACACCAAAACAGTTGCGAATATTCGCAACGCCACTTCGCCTATATCGCGCCGCCCGGCAAAAAACTCACTCTAGTGGTTAATTCGTTTTTCGCAACCATCGCTGGGGAAAGGGGGCGGGGCTTATCTCCATGTCAGTGAAAACATTTACTATTTCCGCCATTGACCATTGAAATAACCACTAGTTCTGCTTTATACTTGTTGAGAAAGTCCCACACACGTCGGAACATCAAACGCCCCCGTTCATCTCGTCTGTGTTCATAATATTATCCGTAGTCGTGTCTGGGTTCATAATATTATCCGTAGTCGCACACAGCTCCGACTCCTCCGGGACGAGTGTCTGAATGAAGCCGCTTCCAGCGCTCCTTCAGCGGACCCGCAGTTTGATTCAGTAACGGCAGAACGACGGTGATGCCGGGCGGAGCTTCTCAACGCTGATTGGCTTTCGCAACTCCGCGTCGGGCGAATTTTTCGCTGGCGATGAATTATTTCATCGCCAGCGAAAAAGCGAAAAAGCGGAGTTGCGAATATTCGCAACGCCATTTCGCCAGTATCGCGCCGCCCGGCGAAAAATCCGCTTTTTCGCAACCTAACGCGGCTGTGCATTGACTTAACATGTAATCTGGACGCGCGAATATTTCGCAACTGTTTTGGTGTGAACACGGCTTTAGTCGATAGAAGTTCAAGTTGAAGTCCATAGGTGCGTAGATACCTCTGATAAACCAAGTTGAAATCCGTATGCTATGTTGACACCTCTGATAAAAGTCCAAGTTGAAATCCGTATGCTATGTAGATACCTCTGTGAAATCAAGTTGAAATCCGTAGGTACGTAGATACCTCTGGCAACTGAGCCACTATATTCAAAGCACGCAGAGACTGGGTCCACGTGTACGGTCAGTTTACCGCAGAAGTAGCGTTGCCGCTGTTAAGCGAGGAAAGGACACAGGGACAGATTTGTTATTTTTCATATGCTGTGTGGGCAAATGTGTGGGAGGCATGTTGTGGATCTTGGTGTTTTTAACGAGACCTGAAATCCGTGTGTATCAGGAAACTGAAAATTCCTCGGATGAATGGTGTTCGACCAGACTACATATCTGTGGGGCATTGAAGGGGAATAAAAGGGAAAATCATAGTCTAAGGGTACTACGGAGCAGGGAGAAATAAAACAATATTGTTGAATTGGCGTTATAAGTCCTCAGTGATCGAGCGCTGTATCTCTCTGATACAGTAGAAGTTTCTTGATCGGATTCACAATATTGGGTAATGCATCCTTTTCTCCTGGCTTCGAAGGATACGTGTAAAAATAAAATAAACTTTGTGGAAAGTGACCGTCGTGTACGGTCTCACAGAGAGTCCGGCTGGTGACGCGGAGGCGTGTGCTGACGGAGTTGTTGAAATACCTAATGTAGAGGGTCTAACGTACAGAGAACACGACCGGGGAGTCGCTGTGCGTGCTGGAAAAGAGAGAACAGGAAAAGAGTTTTTCTGGTGCTGTGGGAGTTGGCGGTCTGATTTGTGTCCTCTGACGGTCTGATTTGTGGCCGGCTGGACGAGGTCAGGATTGATAAGAGAGGGAGAACAGAGCTGAGCGTAACGGAGTTTTGGCAAAACGCTTCCAGAAGCTGCAGAGTGGAGACTTGGAAGAGATACAGGTCAAGAGAGCAGTAAGCCACGAGGCTTAGCCTAGCATATCGGCTAATCCTCTTAGCGTAACAGGAAAGGCGAGACCGGAAATAGAAGAAAAGAGGAATCAAGAGCATCTCAAGACACAGGAAAGATAGAAGGGAGACATTAATGGTCGGAGTGGATATTGCACCCAAAAGAAGAAACAGCACAGATGGGGAATAATAATAATACTTATACTAATAAATAAATATAAATAAATAGGATTATATATAAATCTTGAGCTGAGAAGGTCGGAAAAAAAGAGAATACGAGTTTTTGCTGGAAACTTGTTAAATGGCATTAAATACAGATATGTAAATATGAATCAACAAGTATTTTGTGAATCATTTTGCTGAGAAGCACTGGTTTGTACGTTATCCAATACATATAATAAAGATTAAATAGTTATAAAATAATGAACGGAAGGAAGAAGTTATTATATTAAAAGCTGAGCGAAACTCATCTTGTGATTGTTGACCAGCTGTGAGTTTATGTGAGAATCTGACCGGAGGTCAAGCGGGGCTGTGTTGTGTGGAGAAGTTTACCGGTGCATGCACTCGCGCTTCTTGCATGATAAAAAATAAGATAAAAAGAGCGGAGACGAGGAGAGCCTAGTCTGAGATTAATCCCGCTCCCGTTATCATTTTCTTTGTCTTTGGTCTGGAATTAAATAACTATAAGTAAAGCAAAGTTATATTCGGGGAAAAAGGAATTGATGGAATTATTGATCATATACAGGGAATTTAATGGGGATTGGGCAAGTTCATACTAAAATAAGATTGAAGTGTCGGGATTGTTTTTAAGATGTGCCAGGTTCGTGTGCTGCTGTGAATTGAGAATTCCAGAAGCAAGATGAGTAATTTGAGTGACCTAGAACACGACAAATAGTAGTTTTTTGTGCTGCAGTGAATAGATAATTCAGTGGACTGACGACACACTCACATACGTATGATTGACATATCCCTTTTAATCTAAGACTCCAGGTAAGTAGGGATAAAGGGAGTCTTTATAAAAAAAATAAGAGTATGGGTAAAAGTCAGAGCAAGCCTGTGCAGCTTTTCCAGCCTGGGAGTGTGCATGTTTACAAAGTCTTATCTCCAGTGATACAACACATGTGGGAGAAGGACAGACAAACTGTGAACCAATTGAGTGAATGGGTGAAAATGGGGTTCCCGGAGCAGGGCAGTTTCAGCCTGGAGAAGTTGGAGCAACTCCGAGCGTGTTTGGATCAGAGAGAGAAAGACGAAGCGGTAGAACATGAGAGGAAGTCTAAGAAAGAAAAAAGAACTTTGAACCGTTTAAAGTGGACTGGAGGGCGTATAGTATGTGGAGAGAGGAAGCAGAAAGTAGGGAGAGAAAAAGATTAAAGAATGAGTGTGATAATAGAATAAACACAATAGGAATGGATAAAAGAAAGGGAAAAGAAGGCACTGCTAAACTGTATCATTCTTTGTCCGAGGTGCATGGTCACGTGGATTCTGATCTGGACTCCGCGACGCCGTCCTACGCTCCTCGAAACCATCCATCCGACCACCAGCCAGGGAAGGAGGAAAAAAACAAGTCTCATCATCGCAAACTCCTCGAGGATGCCCAGCTGACAATGTATTGGGACATGGCATCCGATGGAGAAGGTGATAGAGAACAAGGCAGCTCAAAACATGGACAGAGAGAGGGCAGGTGTGAGAACAGAGGCGGCCAGAGAGAAAACAAGGTCCGAAGAGGAAGACAGAGGGGAAGAGACTTTGACTCACGAACCAGAGACTTTTTGTGCTACATGTGCGGCGGAACCGGTCATTGGAGAAGGGACTGCCCGCTGGCCTCATGGACTAAAGACAACGCTGGTGGGAGGATCCGGCTGAGAGGAGTGGGGCGACGGGGCGGACCCTAGAGAAGGACCATGTGACGGACGCCTCAGCACAGATGGTGAGCAAATTCTGATTTGGATTATGACAAACATGTGCATACGATACACACATTAGAAATTAGGCAAACCCGCTATACACCCACATATAGGATAGATTTGAATACGAATTAAGGTTTTAGAAAATGACCGTGATAGATAATAATGTTGGACCAAGAATACTGCCGCTGTTTCTGTCTCTCTGTCTTCCAGACAATCTGAGTTGTTGGAGGGGAGTTCCTGCATGTTTCCTTGGTGTGAGGCCTAGGAATGGAGTGAAAGGACATGACTGGCTGGCTGCACACGCTGACTCTGTTTTCTGACATCAGGCCTACAGAAGAGGATGTGACGTATTTCCAGAGAGTTAAGGGATGAGCCTCTTCTGGTGCGGTTTTAATAATGATGAATGGAAGGACCAGACAATTGCAGAGTAAATTGCTAAATTACAGAGGTAATTTAGCAAAAGGGGGAATATGTATATGTAGGGCATTGTAAGAATAGGTATATGTAGGTTATTATAGAGATAGATCCACATTTTGTATAGTTCTTTTAGTAAACGGCACTCAAAAAAAGACAGCAAAAAGTGCAGTGATAAGAGAGAGATTAAATCTAAATACGTGAGTAACTGTTCAATGCAGATTATAATTATTTTTGTTTAACTGGTCATTAAGATTTAGCAAATAAATATCAAATATCAAAGCAAATAAAAGCAACATTTAGATACTGATAATAAAAACGTTTTAGAACATTTTATAACTCTTTATAGGATTTCAAATTTTGAGGGAAAATTAAACAAGATGAATATCAAAGTATTGAAATTAGTTATTAATTTAGGGAATGTAAAAGGAGGAACTAAATATTCATAGTTTGAGTGATCCTGCAGCAACACTATGCTGACTAGTTTCCTCCCATGGATGAAGGGGGAGGGATAACAAAGTGATTCTTCTGTGTAATAATGCTTATAATCCAGGTTATTACAGGTTTTTTCCTAGATGTGGTGTAATAAAGAATAAATAATCTAATCAATGTTTACAGGTAGAAGGATCAATTAAATCAACCATTGGTTCCTGGTGGTTGTTGATAACATAACTATGTG
The DNA here is from genome assembly GCA_038501785.1 of Myoxocephalus aenaeus. NCBI lineage: Eukaryota > Metazoa > Chordata > Actinopteri > Perciformes > Cottidae > Myoxocephalus > Myoxocephalus aenaeus. The sequence goes on along the minus strand of JBAMJR010000203.1, from coordinate 623,108 downwards.
TTTGAATAGATTAGGTTAAATTGGTTTTGTTAGTTAGCAGAACAGGTACAGTTGATGGAGGAGAATGACGAGGATGGTATGGTAAGACTCGACATCATGGATCCGAAGAAGAGACCGAGTTAGACCAACCGTTTCTGTACACATAACTTGCTAATGTTTGACCATATCCCATATAGACGCACACACGCACCCACGTAGAAGGCGTGTGACTTTATACTGTTTTTGATTGTGCCATATTATGTGCTTAGAGGATTATCCAGTAGTGTGAGGGTTACAAATACCTAGACAACGGTTCTCTAGTACGAGGGATATATAAGCTCCTGGATATCGGTGGTTTTAGCTTAGCTTTTTATAACTTTTTTATGTTAGCTTTTGATAACTTTTTATGTTAGCTTCTTATAAAAACATTTATAACATGTTTGTTTAGAGATTTCCACTCTGTTAACCCTTCGTCCACTGAGCCCGCGGTTTCGCGTGGTGACACTTGAAACGTTTCTCTAAGTTTCTAAAATATTCACAGCACCCCGATAATACATCGTAAAAATATAATTTTACGTCTGGCGGAAAGAGACGGCTTCCTGCTTCCGGGTGCCTGCCCAGGCAGAGCCCAGCATAATTCTAACATCATCAGGCAAGCGAAAGGGCAGCAGTGTGTCAAAAAAATCCTTCTCTGTGATTAGTTGAGTCATATGTCCGTCGCCATTTCGTGAACTAAACAACCAATGTACACTCAGGAAAACCTCAAAAGGACAACCCACTTGTACAGCATGTACACACGCTACAGTTTACAGTCAACATCATGACGACAAAGAGATTCAACACGGAGGTAGCAAAACGCATGATTCTGGAGAGCAGCGAGGAGGAGGACGACGCGTCGTCGTCAGAGCTCGAAGGCTTTAGTTCTTCTGAGGAAGATGGGTAAGTGTAGTTACTAAACTTTGTTACGTGTCTGTAAGGCTGCATGGTGCAAACTAGTAATGTGTACAAACTAGTAATGTGTACAAACTAGTAATGTGTACACTGTGCACGAGAGCACGAGAGCCAGCCACGCGGTGCACACTGCTGTTCACGTTACTACGTCATGATCTAAGTAATGTTTATACACAGTCTGCTTTGTACAACACTCTGTCCACGTTACTACCACTAATATTTATACATCCAATGCGGAGCACTATGCTAAAATTACTACCACAGTCATGATCTGAATAATATTTACACATCCAATGTGGAGCATTCTGCTCAATCGTTACGTCATCTTTCTTTCAACTGACTAGTCTTCATTTATTTTACAGAGAGGAGCACCAGCCGCCCCGACCAGCCTGGCCAGCAAAGAGGCAGCGTGTTGGACGGCAACTACCACGACCGGCAAAGAGGCAGCGCGTTGACCGACGACTAAAAACACCATCTCCAGCAAACAGGGCGCGTGCTGCCCGGCGACTACTTTCACCTCAGGCCAGATCAAGAAAGACGGCAGCGCGTGCACCACCTGCACCTACGCTGTCCTGGAGGACGGATGAAGACCCGGACACTGCTCCCCCCGTCATCAAGTTCCAGCCCGGACACCAGGTCCACATGTCAGTGCCACAGCAACACCCATTGAACTCTTCAAACTGTTCTTCCAACTAAGTCCACGGTGGGTCGCAGGGTTTGCGAGCTTTGCAGCATGAAGAAAGTGAGAAAAGACACGGCGTGGAAGTGCAAGGCGTGTAACGTTCCCCTCTGCCTGCAGCTGAACAGAAACTGTTTCCATGACTGGTATGCCATGGCATGAGGATATGCCATTGAAGCATATATACTTGTATATTGTAAATGGTCTAGTCTTTGTTCTGTTTTATATTTCTGAATATATATTCTGTACATATTTTCTTTTCTTTTTATAATACATATTTTTATTTAAAAAAAAAAAAATTGTTGTGATGGTCATTTTTCATTTGCACACACTCCATGAAGCTTTATCTGCACTATGAAGTCATTTCTCAGTCCCATTTTTATCATTTTGGTGAAAGCTGTGAAAGACCATATTTCTACTCAAAAAACGATAATAAAAACTTTAGTTTTAGACATTTATTTACATGTATCTAACATTTTATTCATATATTTCACTGCTTTTGTGAACCTAAAACCTTTGGTAAACCAATTGCCATCACCTAAACAGAGTCACCACCTGAGTAAAGTTAGGTTTTTTCTAGCGATATGAAGAATTTCCAAAAATCGAGATTCCATTTTTCAGCTTTAGTGTCATATTATAAAGTTTTTTTCTTTACACTTTTGCCTTATGACAATGGTGCCTCATTATATAGATAGCTGAGATTGTTCTGCAATTTATGATGTAAAACATGGGTATATATCTTATATGCAAGTGCCTTAAAAGGTGAATCTAAGAAAATTATGTCAAATCGAGAAAATCGACTGAAAATGACCTCCAGTGTGCAGTGAGTTAAGTAACACACACATAGAGTTATGAACGGATATAGCCCATGTCTGTTAGAGATTTCCACTCTGTTAAATAATTAACACACATAGTTATGAACTGATATAGTCCATTGTTGTAGCTTTATATTATTGTTTAGTTTACATAATAAATTATGTAAAAAGGGGGATTGATAATATAAATCCTTATATTCTGTAGATATTCTTCATTGTATTACTCTTCATGTCTATTAAAGTTCAGGTTAGCGAGGTCAGTATAACACAGCTATGCAGCTGTTGTGTCTATGAAATGTCCAGTTCTCAAGGGAAGTTAGTCACACGCCTGCGCACTTCAACACCCACAACTGTTTATCAGTATATTGACATTCTGGAAGCAGACTGGTCGTTGCACGTTCCAGTCTTGTGAGAAAAGATGAGAACACGGGATTCTCCTCCTCTTGACAGGATAGAGCGAATCAGATGTTAGGACGAGGCGAGACAAACCTGTGACGATAAACTGTGTATGAAAGGCAACACTTCCGTGGTGGGGCAGTTGTTCTTTGCCCAACCTGCGTGTTGCTGTACCACTCACTGCTTTTGCAATTGCAGCGCTTGCTACTTTACGTGTGATCATTTAGTAAATAAATATAGAGAACGAGAGAAGTTGTCGAACTGAGTTCTTCCAGGCATCCAATAATTGACACACGCTAACACGCTGTTGACCCTCCTGTTGTCTTCCAACTAAAGTTATAATTGTCCATCTCCCCACTTGAACAACAGGGTAGACTTAGTGCTGCTAATGTCATCAAAATGGTTCCAGCCATGTCCAAGACATTTGAGCTCTTCATAACACCATCAATGTTTTATTTAAAGGGATATTTAGGTAGTCAACAAAACAAACAAAGTACTTGACAAAAGATGTCAGTAAATCTGAAGGTAACAGGAGGGTTTAAAACCAGTAGTTCCCAACCTTTTTGGTGCCACGGACTGGTTTTGTGTAAGACAATATTTTCACGGACCGGCCTTCACGGTGTGGGCGATAAATATGACGTAATAAATATGGCGTAAAAATACAACCCACCATCATGCCGAATTAGTGGGAGTTTCAGTCTGTCACACTGGTTAATTTCACACATGTGACTGAATGGAAATAAGGCAATTAAAATGTGTTTATTGCTGTTAGACAATAGGACAAAAGTAAAAGCTGGAATGCTATGAATAAAATGGTGCCCTGATTATGAGATGCAGGTTAAAAATGGAAATAACAGATCATGAAAAGGATATTTTTCTAAAAAACAAACAAAGTTGTTTGTACTTCCGTTTTAAAACAGGCCTACAACTAAGACTTTTAGTTTGAAGTTAAGGGTGAATACAAAATAAATATTCAAATGTATAAATGGTGATTAATACAGCTGCACTGGCCCGTCCTAACTGTGTCAGTCTGGTAAAAGACATCTGCACAGCGTCTTCCCTCAAGCCTCTTCTGGCGCCTCCAAACAGAATCTAGAGCATTGTAACATCTTTAATGATGTCGGATCAGGAGGATTTCTGCATTAAAGAAGGAATCAAGGACCAACAACCAACAAAAAAGGGGAAATGGATATACCGTTCCCATTCCATCTCCGACCTTGTTTCTAGAATTAAACCATGTATCTGCTTGTTTAGTAAAAGTAACCAATCCTTTCAAAATGCAAAAGGAAAGCCATCACTTCCTCATTCCACTGTGATGGGCTTGAGGTGAAATTGTTTTGTAGGGAAAGGAGTGCGCAACACTCCTCGCCCTTTGTATCTGACACACCTGAGTGAATCTCCCTCATGGCGCGTCGTAGAAAGGCAAACTGTAGCGAGGCAGATCAAAAGCACACAAGCGATCACTTCCTCAATCTTTAAATTGAGCGTGAAAAAGCCTGGCCCGCTGAAGCAGATAGCATCAAGGCTGAGCAGTTTTCACTGCCCGTTTTATGCTGCTCTTGTCTCCCATATTTGTTTTTGCCTTGTTAAAGTAGCCATCTGTGAAGACAGGGTTCCTTGTAAAAGCGCATGGCTTTATCTAATGATGGGGCCTTATAGAGCAAGACGTACAATGTAATTTATCTCGCCCTGGTTTTACATGACATATATTCACAACAGTTGTTTAACCCATAGCAAGTACATTTATGTCATAAGATAGAGGCTCATGTAAAACAGAGGATTTGGTTCACTGTTGGAGGTTTGAGCTGCAGTTCAAAACCACATCTTACTCCGTCAGCATTAACATTATCTGAGCTCTTTGATTTGGGGTTTGTTTAGTACTGTTATAAAAGGATCCGTTCTTATGAGGACAATTCGACTTTAGAACAAACCAGACAAATTAATCATCTATCTCAGAGCAGAAGGGCTACAATCACTGATCTAACGACTCTTTGAAGACGCCTGGTTCCCTGACATCTTTCCAATATCAGAAACAGGATCACGTCTGAAATTGTTTTCTTTCCTATTGTTCTCTAGCTGCACTAAACAGACAATCAAAGAACTTCAAAATCATCGGAATTTTTTGTATTAATAATAGTGGTCCCAGTTGTACAATCGACGACCCTTTGCTAAGCCCCACCCCTGCTGCTACTGCTTCAAGCAGAGCACAGTTTTCATGTAATTATTGTTCAAGTTTAGGAACATTTGGGGACCATTTCAGAGATTACAATGGGTGTGTATGGCGCAGGTTAGAGTGGTGATGTCATCGCTAGAGTGCAGAGGAGCTTAAGAATCTTGCGGAAAAAATATTTGTATTTTGCCATTCACTCCACAATATTTACTTTTGAAGCATAATTTATATATGAAAACGTAGGTAATATTGTGCTTGTGGTACACATGTGTCGTGGAATCCAACAAACGTATACGTTTTTGTCAGCAAGCCTGAACGCAACATGAAGTCCATCTCCCTCCTCCATTAACCCTCTGGGGGCGGGGCCCGTGTCGAAGCGTAAAACCAGGTGTTTAAATTTTTAATAAAATTATATCATCACAATAATACGTCACAGAGATATGGTTTCAAATCTGGCGGATATGGTTTCCACTTCCGCGTCTGAGCATCTAAACATGGACATGTATGAGGCGTGCAAAGCTTCACTGTGAGTCAAAAGATGCCAAGCAAAGAGTCCTGAGCAAAGCTATATTGAGGGGACAGACGGCGCAGCTTCAGAGCTGAAGGATTCACTAACAAGGAGCTAGCCAGAGCTAACGGGCCAGATAGCTGGCTACAGCGTTTCTGTGAGACTGAACGGTGAGTAATCAATTGTTGTCTCTATCACCGTTAACTTTCTTACAGTGAACATAGTACGACCAGTAGTGCTGGACCTCCATTATGTGTTTGTAAGACCGTAAATAACATTTGTGTGTTGACGATAGCTTAGCGTTAGCACGTCACTACATAGTGCCGTGTTGGCTGTTCTCTTCCGTGTCTACGACTGAACGCTGCATAATCAACTTGTCTCTATCACCATTAACTTTCTTACAGTGAACTTAGTAAGCCTAGTAGCGCTGGATCTCCGTTAATCGTTACTACTGTAGTGTTTATGTCACGTTAGGTGCTGCTAACACGGCGCGAGCTAACGAGAGCTAACGGAGATAGCTGACTACAGCTATGAACGGTGGTAATCAACTGTTGTCCCTATCACCGTTAACTTTCTTTCAGTGAACTCATACTGACTGTATTAATGTATTTTACAGAGTGGATTCAGAGCTGTGAGGGTCCAGAGGACAACATGCAGCTGCCAACACATCACCTAGCAGGCCACAAAGCCAGCCACAGCTCATCATCCCCACCATATGATAATAAATTTGGTTTTAGACATTAAATTACATGTGTCTACCATTTTATTCATATATTCCACTGCTTTTGTGAACCTAAGACCTTTGGTAAACCAATGTCCATCACCAAAACCGATATACCACCTGAGTAAAGTTATGTTTTCACAACAAATATGAAACATTTCCAAAATCAAGATTAAATTTTTCAGCTTTAGTCATATTTTCTCTTTACACTTGTGCCTTTGGGACAATGGTGCCTCATTATATAGATAGCTGAGATTGTTCTGTAATTTTTGATATACAACACATGAGTATGTATCATATGCTAGTGACTTTAAAAAGGGGAATTTAAAAAGTATGTAAAATCGAGAAAAATCGAGAAATTTACCCCCAGACCCTAGAGTGTTAACCTCCATGTTAAATCTGACCACAATTTTCTCCCATTGCACAAACGTGAGCACTTTCTAAGGTGAAGTTACGCTCTCATTTCTAAATCCTTACAAATATTTAAGTAGACGGAAACGTTCTCAGAAGTCTTGTGCTACTTGTGATTACGTTATTTTCATGATGGGATCCACGGTTGACTGTCAAATACAATAGTTTGAAAGTATTTTTTTTCATTAAATCCACAGTCCCGTCTCCCTCTCAGTGACACAGTGACACAGCTGCTTCAAGTTAGTCATCAGGGCTGTCACCACGACAACCAGTGACACACACGCAGGCACACAGGCAGGGTGAGCAAAGACAAAATGGCTGACTGTGTGTCTATGTACGCAAACACACACACACACACACACACACACACATAAAAACACACAATCAGTATCATGGAGTCTATTCTGTACACACAGACACACACAAACAGACACACACACACAAAACCACACACAGAGAGACACACACACACAAACAGACACACACAGACACAGCAATAAGCTCACAGTATATATATATATTAGTGCTGTCATATTAGCGCGTTATTAACGCCGTTAACGCAAACCAATTTTAACGCTGTCAATTTTATTAACGGCGTTAACGCATTTTCATTTTTCATTTTTTTTCTCGCGAGCACCACGCCGGATGTAGCTCAACCGGAAGCAAAACAATAGGCACGCCGTTTGGGCTTGGAAGCTAGGCTAACATTACGGTTTGAAATGAATGAATGGTGAGCGCGATACGGCAAAATGAATGATAAGACCAGTGGCGGCTGGTGACATTTTTTTTGGGGGGGGGCGCAGTTGGGCAGCGCGGTTTAAATAGCACTCCACAATGAGAAGAAAAGAGGTTTTGAGTAGAATATTCTAAAAAACAAAGCTTTATTTCAAGAAAACACAGTGATCAACACTGTCCAATAACAACTATCAACAAACTGTAACTTTGGGCATGAGAGGTTCAGAGCAGAATGGTTTAAGAAACATTCAATGTGATGGCCAGAGCAACTTCAGGGAATACATTGACGTCGCATTCAAACTGGGGGCCCTGCAGTAAGGTGGCACTGGTGAGGTGGTCTTTGAAGGCAAAGCGTTCCCTGGTGTGTCCAAGTATGGTGTCAATAACCTACAGATAAATATATAGAGAGAGACAGAGACAGACAGATAAGTTGTGGGGAAATATCTACTACAAACAGGCTTCATACTACAGACAAAAAACTATGTTTTGTGTGTCTTGATGGGTCATCAACATAGACAAAAGGCCAGGAGCCACCTTGATGGCTGTAGCCTGGAGCTATGACACACACACACACACACACACACACACACACACACACACACACACACACACACACACACACACACACACGTTGAGGGTTGAATTGGTATTTTAGATAAAGTTATAGCCTGATATGATATCCACCCAAATCTAACAATGTCCAACATGTGTTCTGCTGTGGGAAAGATAAAACATTAAACTCTAACAGGCATCTGCTGATTTTGACACTCACCTCTGCAGCAATCCTTCCAAGCTCATCTTCCTTCACAGCCGGCGCTTCCTCGGCTGCTCAGAGCCACTGCTTTGCTCCACACTGAGCATCCAGCTAACAGATCCGGTTAGCATGTAGCTTGAGGAGAAGCTCCGGGTGTACGTCCTCCCGCGCTCACTGCTTTGCTGCTGACTTTTTAAATCCGGACGTTCGGGTCCCAACTCTTTCAGCCTCTTCTTGTCAACATCTGATCGTGGATTAAAAGGTGTTTCGCGTAGAGATACCACAGAGTTTTCAGTCGCCATACTAACATAATCAAAGTCTCTGCTAGCTGTGTTGCTCGCGTAGCTACGTGGGAGCTATATGGGATGTGAGGGAATGATAAAGGTCTCTGATTGGACGAATAGTCCAACCACGTTGCAACAAGAAATGATGTCATTGGCTAGGGCGCAGATTTGTGCGCCCGAAGATTCACGTTTCATCCGCCAATGAGAAGCTGTCCTTGCCGTCACGAGGGTGAAATGTTTTGTCGCTGCCATAGACTCACATTTGGCCGGCGCCCCTAAAGGGGGGAGGGGCTTTTCTCAGTGATGATGAATGGCGTTATATTATATTTGGTATATCTTAAGTGGTTGTTGACAGGGGCTTACGGTCTCCCACACACATTTAGCTCGTCAACACGGTATATTTCTTATTTAAATGATTTGGTATATAATGTTTTTTGACAATATATATTATTTATTTTTTTTCTTCTTTTTTTTTTTCATCGCAAAATTTTAAGAGGGGCGGCGCCCTAGCGCCCTCTATTGACGCACCGCCACTGGATAAGACGCTAATGAATGGAACGTTTACTTTCAAAAAGTTGTCCGATGGTTCCCTTGACAAGACCAAAGTGGTATGTGCCATGTGTCATTGTGAACTGAGCTATCATCGTAGCCTATCCAGTCTGAAACACCACTTGATGGCCAAGCACACAGCTGATGCTAACTCTGCGCCCCCTCGTCATAGCAGACAAGAATGGATGACTTCAGAAACACATGGACACACAACGAAGAACAAACTTATTGCAGCCATAGCTAAATGGGTGGCTACTGCGTGTAGGCCTGTTAACGTTGTGGAGGACGAGGGTCTAGCTGATATAATACGCATCGCATCCAACGACAGGACCTACGAATTGCCTTCGAGAGCCTGACTGCTATGTTCACAGCTCTCTCTCTCTCTCTCTCTCTCTCTCTTAAACCCTTGTTTACCTGAAATGTGCACTTTATAATTTATTTTGTATGCCCTTGTTTACCTGAAATGTGCACTTTATAATTTTATTTTGTAAACCCTTGTTTACCTGAAATGTGCAGTAATTTTATTTTGAACCGCCCTGTTTTGGCAGTTGTTTTTCAATAAAATAAAGCAAGCCAATCCACTTTTTCATGTTGATAAGAGCATTAAAATGCAAAAAGAAAAATTGCGATTAATTGCGATTAATCGCGAGTTAACTATGACATAAATGCGATCAATCGCGATTAAATATTTTAATCGTTTGACAGCACTAATATATATATATATATATATATATATTGCGACGTCTTACGGCAATAGTAGCCACACCATCGGAATTTCTTGCGAAATGTTCTAGTTAGTGATCTATGCCTTCCTCTGGTCATTCCTAGACCACTGCAATGTTATTTTCTTCTGTCTCAGTCAAGCATCCCCTCCTGCAGCTTGTGCAACATGCTGCAGGCGGGATCTAACTGAAGATGCTTCATCACACCATTTCTTGCATCCTTTCATTTGTTCTGTGTAAAGTACAGAATAGACTCCATGATACTGTTTATCACATACAAGGCCCTTCAAACATCTCTAAACATCTGATATCCTTCTACCACCTGTGGGCCACTCAGATCATCAGACCAAGGTCTTTTATTCGTACCATGCACAATCCGCATACCCAAGGGTGATGGGGCTTTTGTTGTTAGGGCCCTGTCCCATTGGAACTGCCATGTTATCAGGTTGATAAAGTCATCAGCGCTATCTCAGCTTGGGCATGGAGACTCCACATGTATATGGAGCTGCTTCTGTTACAATCTCTGGAGTTTAAATATGTGGGTGAAGAGGGACTATCAAACTGCATTATGGGGAATGTAGGATGCAGAGTCTTAAAATCACTACAACCCTTACTAGGGGCTAAAAGTCAGGCTATTCAACACATGTTGCATTGATTTCCTTCCAGTATGTCTCTTGGACATCTCCCAGCTATATGGAAGTGAAGCTCTTAATCACTGGATCTCAGTGGATTACCTCTTTCATGAATAAACTAATTGTTGAATGTGTTATTGTTTTTTCCTAATTTTTCAATTAAAAGTCTAAATCTAAATCAGGCCCTATCTGTCAAATTCCCATGGTGAATCCACAAGAACAGAGATTGGGAGTCGAAAGGTCAGCTGTGAAGGATAATTTTCATTTGAATATCTGTTCCCAATCTCAAGAATGAATCCACGCTTCATTTTACAATAACACTTCTATTGAACCTAGAATGACAGGCCCTTCCTTTTAATTGGAGTCAGTGTTTTGACCCAGTTGCTGTTCTGCCCAAAGCAGATGTGCCCAAATGTGGGCACTTATCTGAAGTACTGTATGTAAACGCATGCCAATCAACTAATTAATTACTCCAGATGAAATGTTTCATCAACCCAACGGAATTTGACAACTTTGGCAAACTTAAAACCAATTAAAAAGAGCATAATTAGAACATGCTGCAGTATTGCAAATAAAATGATTTTCTTCTTTTTTTTGGGGTTGAAAAATCCTGTTTGGCAGGCCTGAGAAACTGAAGTCATGTTGCTTTAATGAGCGGCGCTGCCTTTGCATACCCATGAGCTACCTAATTGGCTGGGTGACCTGAAACACACACCTGAAAGAGAGCGAGGAGCCGGCTGGACGTCCACCTCGGCTGGACGCGGCAGCGCTGGCAGGTCAGCGACTCTGACCTCTGCATTGACCCCTCAAATGAGTGCAGGGATAATACATGAACATGACAGCGGCAGAGGAGAGCTGGGTTGAATTAGCTCTGAAGGTGAGACTGGACTTCTGAGTGTCGTCTTTGCAAATTAGCCAGAGGTCTTCACCCTTCTGGGACAAAGAGCTGTGTTTCTGCAGCTTGTTCTGTACAAAGGTTCTCACCTTTGTCAACAACATTTGGATTCATGAAGACTCCGTGGCAGTTTAATGGGAACATTTATAACAACCTGCAACACTATCTGACAAGCATCGTGGCGTGCAAGGAATACGTGTACTTGCAAATGGGGGGACTAATAATGGAGACGGGTTGAAAGCAGATGGTAGCATTCGGATCTTAGCTGGTCTGATGCTTGTTAAAGGCTTTTACAACCCTTGGGATAGATAGATATACTACACCAACATGTGAACCACTTGGCTGAAGATATTATGTCGAGGGCTTTTATTGTGACAGCTAATCATGTTCTGTGTGGTAAAGTGATTGGTTGAAGCCTACCGTAAATGTCGGGTTACAATCCGCTCTTACGGCCGGTCAGTGTCCCCGCTGTAGCAAACTAATAGCTGCTGCTAGCTAGCGCTGCTGCTAGCTAGCACTGCTGCTGCTACCGGCCGCTGCTGCCCGCTGCTGCTGCTACTGCCCGCTGCTGCTGCCCGCTGCTGCTGCTACTGCGACGTAAACACTTTTTACCACCACAGATTGAGGACATTTTGGCCAGTCCTCATTTCTTTAAAGGCCTGTTTGACGGTTAATACTTGGTTTCAAGGTTCAGGATCAGCTAAGGGTTTGAATTAGGCATTTAACCCTAGAACACTAACGTTATAAATAGTCACACTATCACTAATGTCGGTTGATTTTCACCCGATATAATTTACCTGATAAAAAATACTTCTCAACAAAATATATTAAAATACAACAATACAAAGCAAATTGAAGAACAGGTATCATGGGGAGACACTAAAAAAAGGCAAAGAAAAGTGTGAAAAATGTGGGAATTGTTACTGAAAAATGAATAAAAATAATAATAATAGAGCTAGGAACTTGTTCTTCGGCCCACCCATTCCTGGGACATATGAGCCTTGTCTGGTAAAGGCACAGTCTCCCTGCATCACTGACAACTGTGGGAGAGATAAACCAAAAATTGCTTTTTTTGAGAGGGGAAAAATGACAAAACATGTTTTTTTACCATATGAATTCACTTGGAAATGACCTAAATAAGTGCAAATGTAACAGCAGGACGTGTGTAGAAGACAGCAGGACGTGTGTAGAAGACAGCAGGAAGTGTGTCAGGGAGATCAGGACGTGTAGACTAGAGGCAACAGTTCCTGGGGTGGCCATTTCTCTGGAATCATTATGGCGTTTTCTGGACATATTTTTCTTCTATATGACCGATAAGCTCTGGTATCAAGGAGGAAATCGGCGCAGCTAACGATTCCCAACGTAAACGAAGCGATCTTTTACTCACTTGTTGAGAAGGGAGTCACCAAGCCTGTAACAGGACGATAGCTCTGCATGAAATGGGGACGGCGGGAAAATAATAAGTTACACTAACACTAACGTCGGGTGAAATCCACCCGAAAATATTTTACCCTCTATCACTAACGTCGGGTGAAAATCACCCGAACACGTCTCTGCTGAAAAAAACAGCGAATGGAGCAGAGAGACACGCCCACCTTCATTAACGTCTGGGAGATGCCTGAAGCTACACAAGGACCCACGGAAGAGAGAGAGAGAAAGTGTGAGAGAGGAACACCCTGGACTAGAATACAATGAAATTCAAATGTCACATTGTGCGCTCACATTCAGACCATCAGAAGCATGTGGAATGAAAGGCTGCTGGTCACCACACGCTGAGCGGCTCACAGGAGCAGTATTGATCCCTGGCTTTGAAGCATTGGAGGCCACACAGCGCAGACAGAGAGCAACCCCCTCCTCCTTCAAGTCCAAAGTCTTACATTATTTCAATCAGGCCAGCCGCCAAAGAGTTCCCTCTCCCTTTTCCCCGGAGCACCGGCCTGCATAGGTGAGGCAGACAAGTGAAGTGGTAAATGTGTTCATTTGTAGGCGGCCCTTATTTTATCGACTTTTTTCAGGCCGACTGATAGATGTTGCATGGGGCTAGCTCAGCGGGGAGACTCACTTAACCAAAGGGCATCTGTCAGCTCCAAAAATGGGTTCACACATTCCCAGCCACTGTTGATGAATCTTTTAATAAGAAATGTCTTATTAAGGAATAAGTCTCACATGTGGCCTCTCACTCTTGAGTGTGGAAAACTTTGAAACAACTAGGTTTCAACCAAGTTTCTTTCCATGATGGCACACTGGGAACAAACATACAGAATGCCAAAATTATTATTTTAAGATTTGATCACACCTCAGAAACACACATTTTAAATAATTCTACCTTTTTTTTCAATTTTCAGAAATGTACAAATTAAAAGTGGCTCAGCTTTGTCACAGTGAGGATGCCAGGTGCTCACTGATCACATCTGACAACCCTCTCTAGAGCTGGACACGCTTCACAGAAATGCAGGACAGAAAAGTAGTCCCAGCTATATGACAGTGGTCAGGGAAGAGTGAATGAGGTAATTACACAACAATACCCATTATGCATTGATTAACCAATATATGTGTGTATTTATATATGTATGTATGTATTAATACATGTATTATTAATAACATTATGTATTGGATTGCAGGAAGAAGGCCGTGGTATTCTTGAGGTTATAAATAACAAGACAGTCTACATAGTGTGGGTGGGAGGAGAAGATGGACAGGTCAAACCAACAGACACTCACCCAGGTGACCACTGTCCGTGTCCTGTGTGAAACCAAGTCAACATTGGGTTACATAACTTCAACTCTCTGTACTAACTCTAGTTACGTAACAAGCATAGTTATTTTACACAAGATATGTACTTTTTTTTTACCTCAACCACAATCTTTTCCTCAACCTACATTGGAAGTTTATTCTAAAAAGAGACTGTATGCATGCAGAGTGGAAACTGTACGTTTCCTTAGTTCACAGAAGTATATTTTTTTATTTTGTTCCTTTATTTGGGATCACATATTAACAGCAGTATACACATTTATCTTTAGTTGGATCATTTTACATCATCTTAACAAAAACAGAGCATGTGTTTTTCATTTGAGATAAGGATGCAATGAATTAACATTTTATCGAAATAACTTATTTTTTGTTTCTGAAGCCAAATGGATTATTTTCATCATAAGGATTGTATGAACGCTATTGTACCTTCTCGATGGGGTGCCTAGATCATGCCTTTTCGTTACTCTCAGTATTCCACACAAGTATTTTGTTTTAATATTTGTGGGTAGAAGTCTATTTGTAGATGCTATTAAAGGAGTTGGACTTCTGAGCAGGTGTGAGAGAGTATCTACCAGTAAAACACATTACATTTTGTCCAGACTTCCTCTGGAATGGAACTGTTAGTTTCTCTTTCCATTATTATTTTATATAGGTGGTACTTATTTTTTGTAACCTCCTGGAGTCCCCTTTATAGTCTTTAAATGACTTTATCCTGAATCTGTACTATAGGCACTGGATACAAACTTCCAATAGGTTGTTTTAAAACGTCTTTTGACTCTAAAATGTTGCTGTTTATGTGATGACATACAGTACCTGAAGAAATTAATGTCTGAAATGAATTCTATGTCCACTGATTTAAAAATGGTGCCGTATGAGGAAAGGCCCTGATTAGCCCATCCTTTATAGCATCTTCACACTCTGACCCTGACATGTCCACGATGCTGGAGGGGAAGGCATCACAGTTTAACACACAGACCAAGCGTCTGTGTTTGACCAGTTGGAGTGAGGATGTCTTATAATAACAGCTGGAAATGGGATCCAAATTGGCCTTCACACTATAAAGGGAAATGAAAACATAGCAGAATATATTTAGAAACTATGCAACTTAATGCACAATTAACTCATTTAATTGAAACATTTTAACATCTGAGACAGTTTCAGAGTGAAGCTGAGCAGTAGATTCCATTGTGGAGTCAGTAGTGACACATGAAAAGGGGTGAAAAATGCAATTAACATTAAGTTAAGGCTTTTGTCTAAGCCATGGAGCCATCTTCGTCCTTTTCTGAATTATTATTCAAGCAAAATCTTTAATTTGCTTTCCAGCACAAGCGGTTTGACATATGGGAGGCTGTGAATTGGACCATGTGGCCTGGCTGGCTGTCACACCCAGCAGATGTGGTCATAATGTAATCTCAGGCAAGCAGCAGCAGAAATGGACCTGTCACAGCGCTGATGAGCTCACTGTAGGCAGAGATAGGAAGAGTTGAGTCAGAACATTAAGCCTCCGCCCTGAATTCAGATTAAATCTACATCCTACATGTGGCGTATATTGAGATGTCAATCATGTTGCTGCCTCAGACATCACCGCGTTATTTTCCTACTTTCAAGACTGTTTATTACAACAGGAATCCAAATGTCGCCAACGGCCTGTGTTAGTTTGCCTGTCAGTCCAATGCCTTCCTAATTAGATCTACATTGGATGTGTATCTGCCATGGCGTATGAATAGCACAGTCACCAGCATTTTGCATGTCATTTCATGCTAGCGTGAAATAATCACAGCTATGTTTAAGCAGCAAAACCACGTAGTTAGGTTGAGGAAAAACACCATGTTAACTGAGTAAAATACATACATGAACAACGTAATATAAGCACAGAAAAGCATGTCACAAACCTCACTGATGTAACTTCAAAATAAGTCCGCAACAGTTTTGGTTTCACATGAGACACAAACACTGGACATCTGGGTTAAAGTTATGTGTTTGTTTCACCCATCCACCTCTCCTCTCACCCACTATCACTTACCTCCTGTCCATCATGGACTCTTCATCCCTTACCCTGAGCGTTGCTCCGTATACTCTGTCACTAGCTCTGAGTGTAGCATTTTCTCAGCAATGGGTTTACATTGCAGAAATGGCATGAAATAACAAACGACTTAGGAATTTGGCATCTGGCGACACCAGGTTGAATCTGCACCACAAAGGAGAAGACGTTTAGAGGCATTAAGAACCTTTGAACTGTGGATGGTGAAATGAAAAAATAAGTTTTTGGTAAAGCAGTCTTGTCGACCTGCATCACAACTTTAAAACAAAGATGGCTTACACTTCCAGGAATAAACTCTGGTTTTAGTCACTGTTGGGAAATGTTTTCCACACTTAAATGACAATTTCTAGATTTGAAAACAAAAGCCAAAGTTGACCTTGGCAGCAGTAACTGAGAACTGCAATCCCAAAGAGTTGGACTCAACAACATTTAGTGGAATTCTTCATCACCTCCATCTCACCCAACATAAAATCATTATTGTCTGACAGGCTTCTCTGGAAAATTACGTGCTTGAAACATCCAATGATGACTTCTTGCTCCCACTGAAATTTTACTTTTGCAAGTGTAGATAGCAAAAAAAACGAACTATCTGTTTTTGCAATTTGAGCATGATCTGCAGTGTTATTTTGATATAGTAGTCGGGCCAAAAAGTAGTACTGGTAAAGTATTGGTTTGTTAATTCAATTCAATTCAGTTTATTTTATATAGCCCAACATCACAAATACAAGTTTGCCTCGGAGGGCTTTACAATCTGTACACATAACATCCCTGTCCCGGGACTTCACATCGGATCAGGAAAAACTCCCCCAATAAAGATAGTAAAAACCCTTTCACAGAGGATCCCTCTCCCCGGATGGACAGAAGCAATAGATGTCATGTGGCCAGAATGAATAGCGTAGCAGAGTTACAGCACATTACATGAATATGACAGAAATTATTCATATAATGAGTAGTAGGCATGGTCCATGATCCAGATAACCATGATCCATGAAGCAGAAGGAGGTAGAGAGGAGGGGGGCGCATCAGCAGGGCCATGGCAGCAGGCAGGACCGGTTCCAGGCCGGTTCCATCAGCAGGGCCATGGAAGCAGGCAGGACCGGTTCCAGGCAGCCATGAATTCCAGGCAGCGGGGCTATGATGTTCACGTTTTGATTAAATTCATTTCTTTGTGATAATACGGCACAGAGATATGGTTTAAATTCTACCGGAATCAGTAGACTTCAGCCACTTCCACGTCCTTTTGTCACGAGATCGTACAAGATTCACACAGCGAGATCTGAGCATCTAAACATGGATGTGTTGTATGATGCGTGCAAAAGCTTCACTGAGTCTGAGAGAGGGGAGAGCATCTGGGAGTTTAGCCTGAGAAGCTATTTTTTGAGAGGACGACAGCTTCACAGCCTGAAGGATACGACTCCTGCGATGAACAGGACAACGCCAAGCACAGGGATCCATTTGAAGATGGGTAAGTGTATTTACTGAACTCTGCAATAGCATATTCACATTAGTAACGGGACCTGTAACCAGATAAAGCTGCTGCTAACACGGAGCTAGCGAGCTAACAAGCGCTAACGGAGATAGATGACTACAGCGTCTCTATAAGACTCAACGGTGGGAAATCAACTGTTGTCCCTATCACCGTTAACTTTCTCTCAGTGAACTTAGTACTTCTAGTAGTGTTGGATCTCTGTTAATCGTTACTACAGTAGTGTTTACGTGACGTTAGCTGCTGCTAACACGGCGCAAGCTAACGAGAGCTAACGGAGATAGATGACAACAGCGTCTCTATAAGACTCAACGGTGGAAAATCAACTGTTGTCCCTATCACCGTTAACTTTCTCTCAGTGAACTTGGTACTTCTAGTAGTGTTGGATCTCCGTTAATCGTTACTACAGTAGTGTTTATGTCACGTTAGGTGACGCTAACACAGCGCAAACTAATGAGAGCTAACGTAGATAGCTGACTACAGCTATGAACGGTGGGTAATCAACTGTTGTCCCTATCACCGTTAACTTTCTCACAGTGAACTTAGTACGACTACTAGTGTTGGATCTCAGTTACGTGTTTGTAAGGCTGTAACTAACGTTGTGCATTTTTAGCTCATCATGGCCTGAGCATAGTTGGATCTGTTAGCTTTAGCAATGTTTGCATGTAGCTAGCTCATGCTGTGTCTTGATCATAGTCAGTGTTGGATCTTCCTTACGTGTCGGTGTCTAATCATTACTTTCTATCAGTGAACTCATACTGAGTATTAATGTATTTTACAGAGTGGATTCAGAGCTGTGAGGGTCCAGAGGACAACATGCAGCATCGCTGCAGCAGTCTCCCTGTCCGTCTGCCTGCCAACACATCACCATAGCAGGCCACAAAGCCAGCCACAGCTCATCATCCCCACCATATAATAATACATTTGGTTTTAGACATTTATTTACCTCTGTCTTCTGAGTCATATTCTCTTTACACTTGTGCCTTGGAACAATAGTGCCTCATTATATAGATAGCTGAGATTGTTCTGTAATTTTTGATATACAACACATGAGTATGTATCATATGCAAGTGACTTTAAAAAGGGAAATGTTAAAATTATGTAAAATCGAGAAGATGACCACAGACCCCAGAGGGTTAAATGAGGTGACCGTGCCTGCCCCCAGGACTGAAAGTGGAAGCTGATTCCACAGAAGAGGAGCCCGATGACTGAAAGCTCTAGCCCCCAACATACTTTTTAAGACTCTGGGAACCACAAGTAACCCTGCATTCAGTGAGCGTAACGCTCTAGTGGGATAATATGGCACTATAAGCTCCTTAAAATACGATGGTGCATCACCAGTTAAGGCTTTGTAGGTGAGGAGAAGGATTTTAAATATGATTCTCGATCTTACAGGAAGCCAGTGGAGAGCAGCTAGTACAGGAGTAATGTGATCTCTCTTCCGCGTCCTCGTTAGTACACAAGCTGCAGCATTCTGGATCAACTGGAGAGACCCAACAGTTACTGCCTGATCGTCTTATGTTGTGTAGAATCCGAGCCCCCAGGAAGAGCGGGAGAGAGGGAGATCGGTGTAATTACAATTTACCGGTCCGTCATGTGATGTTATATGGACCAAAACAATTTTTTTCCATAGCCTTACATTGGGAAAGAGATGTCTGTCAATTAGGGGGTATTATTTTGGGGAATCAACTTTACAGTACACAGTAAAATTGACAGTGCTAATGCAACACTTAAAGAGTCAAATCTTACACTAAGTCAGTGAACATATGGTCCCTATCTACAGAGTGTTAAAGTTACACTTAACATAGTGTTAAAATGTTAGAGTCAATTCAACTCTGGTAAGAGTTAATATTTTACACTACACTGAGAAGTGTTACTCAGATTTAACACTAGGAGGTAAATAACACTTAGTAGTGTTATTTTCATTTGACTCTAAGACTAATTAATACTCTTCATGAGTGTTAGACCTACTTTACACTAAGTGTTGTTTTAACTGACTCTTGCCATTGTTAAAAAATATTGACTCTTGTATCTACTCCCTATTAGTGTACTTTTCATCCAACACTTACTTATTTTCAATTGACTCCTTTTTAACTCTTCAACAGAATAACTTTGAAGTGTTTTGCATCTTCTTACTTTACCATGTCCAGCTAACACTTAAAACAATACCACAACAAAATGTCAGCGGGGGCGAAAAACAACAAACACCAGTATATCAGGTCTTAATAACCATTTATTAAAAGTAAAAACATTTTAGTTTAGTTTGCATACAATGTGCATTTATGTTTATGAGATGCCAGTGTAAGTTACACTGGCATCTCATAAACATAAATGAACATTGGACGAACGGGCTGACGGACGGAGTTACACTGTAACTCCGTCCGTCAGCCCGTTCGTCTAGTTGAAGTCCAGACAATACGTCTCCACCAGGTTTCTTAGCCAACACAGATCTGCTGTGAAGAGAAGAGGACAATACAATCAATATTCATTAAATATGAAATGATCTTGAAGAAATGACCGTAAATACAAAGATTGACATTGTTTTTTTAACTGAGGCAATCCCCAAAGGAAGCTCACAGCAAACATTTTACACATCAACTTACCTATTTGGCATCTTGATGCTCCCTCTGCCTTCTTCTGGAAGGGCTGACGTATCCTCAGGGCCGAGCCTGAGAGGTGCAGCACTGCAGCTATAAATACTGATGAGAGCGGACTAGGGTGACCAGACGTCCGGATTTAGGCCAGACAGTCCGGATTTTCAATGCCCTGTCCGGCGTCCGGCGCAGCATCAAGCCGGACGCGTATTTGTCCTCCTTTTTGCATACCTGCAAACTTGTCACCTTTCGGTGAAATTCACTGTTTTGAAATCTAAATATATGAACTAGCCGGCCAGCGTTTCTGAGATTGGAGTGGTCGTGATCTTCATAATAGAAGATCTTTGATGAGTCTTGGCCAATCAGCGTTAAGATGTCTCCAGCAGCCGTTTCTCAATACGCGTTCTTCTCTGTACTTGATGAGGAAACACACAACTGAACGTTGACATTCTCTGAGTACTACTGTTGTTGAGTCACAACATGTACTTTTAGGATGTTTTCAGGCGAGAACTTAGTTGTTTAAGCATCAAATCCGTGATCGGTTATTCAAGAATCAGCCGACTTAAAAAGATACGCCGACGAGTTGAGTTCCTGCTCGCTGGACCGTGAGTCCCGCAGCACCGGGCCGTCAGCGCTCTGCTGCCCACCGAGAGCAGCCTGATCCCGGCAGGACTTTTTGAAATGATCCGCTGGCTCCGATTTCTCCATAGCGGTTAAACATGAGATATAATTCTGTTTTGAGGGTCTAACGAGCAATCTTTATTAGTTTATTATTTATTCACAGTAACGTTACATCAGTTTAATGGAGGGAAAGGTTAAGATTCATAACTTAATGTTTCAATTTAACTTTTACTTTGAACTTCAGCGGTGTCTTTTTACTTTTGACCGAATTGATTGCAATTATATGTGTATCTATATAAATATATAAGTACATATATAAAACACATATTAATTAATTGTTAATTACAATTAATAATTACATATTAAGAATATATTACATATATAATATATATATAAAAAAAAGATATACATATTAATTAATTGATAAAGCAGGGTATGCTCCAAGGAGATCAATTACATTAAAAAGGGCTCACATCCCCTCTCTCTTCACACTTAATAAAATCAAACTGCACCCCTTATATGCAATTATAATACGGGTAGATCAAATCAAGCATTCTGATTGGTTGAGAGTGAGTCACGGGGTGTACTTTATTCAGCCATAAAGTACTGTACAGCCTGTTTACATTTAGAGCGTTCCATATCGTTAGTTGTCATTTCAAGCTTGACAGTTACCAAACATGTTTGGTGTAAACTTTGATATTTTGGGGGGGATGACTTTTGATGAGAATGTCAGGGTGAATAATGTATCTGTGGTACCTGTTTCTGCTGTACAGTCAAACGCTGATACGGCTCACCATCAGGAGAGCAGATAACGCTTTGAGAGCAGGCTAGTTAGCGGGGAGCGAGTGCATAAAACCGGAAACTAAGATGAGGAATGAAAAGGGTTTGATCACAAAATCCTGATAATTTCCAGAGAGATAATTACGTCGGTAATTTCCCGACGCGAGGCGAGTTCTCTAAACATCATGGAGGAGAAAAATGACGGAGAAAAGACGGACAGAAGCAGCGAGAGCACTTCTTTACATCGGTGGCTGAGTGTCATCCTCCACCCTGCTTTCAACCGGTCAGTTTTATAGTCCAGTCAGTTTTATAGTCCCGGATGTGCGTCCCGTACACACACGGGACTATTTTCTCTGTCGCTGAAATGCGATACACAGCGTTTGGTGGCTACAACTATTTTGTGCTGAAAGGCAGCTTACTATTACTATTTATAAAGTCGCAGGTAACCGTATTATAAAAGCAATAAGGTACTCGAGGCAGTACTGTATCTACAATAATGTACTGTTCAAGGGTGTTGTTAGGCCCGACGTGCAGCAAAATACCGAATAGTGTCCTCCTTTTTGGTGTTATGGATATGGTCACCCTAGAGCGGACTGAATGTCAGTTATATTCAGGCAGCAATATAACGCTCACATTACTTTGAAAATTGATAATTCAGTTGAACTGGACAAAAAAGAAACGATTGTATGCAGTAGCTAACTGATTCATATGAAACTAATTAATTAATCCCAAGCAGTGCCCATGCAGTCATGCAGTCAAAGGAGCATTTGCAGTATTTGCTATTTTACTGCCCTCTATGCACATTAAAACAATACAACACTGTCAATCCTCCACATTGAGCTCTCTTGCCCACATTGTCAAGTTTGATGTTAGCTAGCTAGCCTTATTTTGGCTTAACTGTGCAGCACATTTAAGCTAACCTTCAACTCGGTCACGTTAGCCCTCTGCTATTCAGTATTTCAAGACAAATAAACAACTGCAGTGTATGTTTAACAACAATATAAAGGTATTCTAATTATTCTCTTCTGCTTAAATGCCAAAATTTGGTTCCATAACTGATTCAGAGAAACTTACCACTCCTTAGGACATTTATTTACGCACTTTTTTTGTGTCTTCTATGTAAGTTGCTACTACTGTGACAAACTAATTTCCCCTTGGGGATGTATAAAGTGTACATCTATCTATCTAATCTCACAATTTATAGATAAAGCCTATTGTGAATTTGATGGTTTATCGTTATTAAAAAGCGGGTCGCAAGAAAAAAGAGTTTGGGAAACACAGCACAAGACTTCCATACTCAACCATTAATATGATATTGTATGTACACATAGTATACATTTTGTGCTTAGGTGTAAAGACTCTTGGCAAGGTATCCTCATACTGACGCAATGATTACATTTATTCAGCTACATATGGGCTGTACAATATTGAAGTAATTGGCGTGTTGTGTGGAGGGCAAAGCAAGGATATCAGCACATCGTAGCGCTTTAAATCCAACACTTAGCAAGGTCTATGGTCTAATTTAAATTAAGTAACAAAGGTACCCCAGCAGAAGGTGGATGCTGAATCTTAATTAAATCTCCAGATCCAGCTTCTCTTTAATCTATCTTCATATAAAGGGATCACATAGTGTAATAAAGTCGGTTGCAAATTAATCATAGCATGAGGCTGTCTCTGAAGCTGCTGTTTCCTTTTATTTAGAGTCGTGTATTTTAATAACTTGGGCATTCTGTGTCCTGGTGAGCAGTCTGCAAGCAAACACCAGACCAAGGACAGGAACTAACAATGTGTTAACTCTGCTTGGGGAAGAAAATTATTTATGCATTCATGGCCAAATTCTTTTTGTACTTTTAATGTAAATAAGGTGCCAGAGAGAATATAAAAAGCATACAAATAGAGAAATAGAGCTTTAAAAAAAATATGCCTATGCTCGAAAATTGCATACCCAAACTAAAAAGGTGTATCTCTGCAACCACTAGGGCTATTTGAATAATTTTGGTGTTATAATAAAAGAGTATAATGTGAGTTGTGTTTTCAGATGTGTAAATATCAGTCTATATGTTACTGGTTATGAGTAAATGAAGATGACACACAACACAAAAATTAAAGTTTCAGGTTCGCCTAGAAAAAAGCACTTTCAGGATGATTATTTATTTGAAATGATGCAGCTGTAAGGTCCACTTTAACCCAAATCATAGCACAATATGTGAACATTATCTAACCCAAATCATAGCATAATATGTGAACATTCTCTCTGCAAAGTTTGACTTTGATAAAGTGAAGCAGTTCAGGCGAGGTTTCCAAAATGGGCATTTGCGCACATTTTGGCACCATCTGTGCCATTTGAATGTTTACATGTACCAAACCATATACATTCACTTGTATATTACTTATGGTGATCAATAAATCCAAATACAAAATGTTTCTTCTTTTATTCTTTTTTATGATTAAAAAAAAATTCAAAACAACCTATATTTTCCCGTAAAAAACAAACAAACACACAAATTAACTGAATGAACAGATTTTATTGTTATCAAACTGTTTATCTACCTGTAACAACACAGTGAAAAACAAAGTGTAAAAACTAAGTGTAAGAACACAGTAAAAAACAAAGTGTACAATTATTATTATGATATTTTTATGATTATTTTAGTTGGTGTTTGAGTTTTTTTTAATGGCTGACTGATTCTTGTAGCCCAGGCTCTGACATCAATATATTTGCTTGTGATTTATACAGTTTTTATAGCGATATCTACCATAGAGCCAAAATTGGTTCGACGGTTTTCAAAGGGTGAATGAGCTGCTCCAGGGCCCTGGTCAATCTGCAAAAGTAGCCACCGGCCAAAGCAGGTTGAGAATCCCTGATTAATGGTTAAATCTTTAGAAATGTAATATTAAATATATTCGAAAACTAGGAATCCTGTAGGTAATTATAAAAATGTGAAAATATCTATTATCATTTATTGACCACTTGTTGTAGTTAATTGATTAACACACCTTTATTGACACACCTTTATTTATTGACACACCTTTATTAAAGTCTCACCTACAGGACAGGTGATAATGCAGGAGCCACATTATGGTCCTTCTTTCAGTTTACATTGCGCTTTATTGGTGTTCGGCCCCTGATGTTCTGGGGCCCAAGGTGAGTGCGCCTGGTTGGCAAACCTTGTAGATGTCACACCGCTTCTATAATGACGATGTGTCCACTAAAGATATATATATATATCTGTATATATACATATATATATATATATATATATATATATATATATATATATATATATATATATATATATATATACACATATATATATATATATATATATATGTGTCCACTAAAGATATATATATATATGTATATATACATATATATATATATATATATATATGTAAGTATATATATATATATATATATATATATATATATATATATATATATATATATATATGTATGTATATATATGTATGTATGTATATATATATATATATATATATATATATATATATGTATGTATATATATATACATATGTATGTATGTATATATATATACATATGTATATATACATATATATATATATGTATATATACATATATATATATATATATATGTATATATACATATATATATATATATATATATATATATATATGTATATATACATATATATATATATATATATATATATATATATATATATATATATGTATATATACATATGTATATACATACATACATACACACACAGTCCATGCCTCAAACCAGTGAGAAGAAAGACATAAATCTGGACTATAAAATAACTAAACAAATTCATATTGGCAGATAACAGAGTTCCTGTTCGACCACACGACTCATAGGAAGACGCTGATAGAGGAAAGAGGTGCATCTTGGGTAGTAGTGGATTTTTCAACAGCTCTTACAGAGACGATGAGGGTGTAATCTAACATGTATTTCTAAAATAGAACCAATTTGACTCTCATATAGTAGACTAAATTGGCTCTCATGAAGTCGACTTAATTACACTAATTACACTCAATTTGCCTCAAGTATAATAATTAGAGTTGGAAGTAATCCTTGATGCCCTAACGTGCTTTATGAAATGTCAACGCATGAAGTTGCTGTGGACATTGAAAATGGAAATTCTCTAAATCGCTGAAGAGGAGTCAGAAGTCGTCTGGGGGAGGAGTCGGCCCTGTTTAGTGCGTTCTATTAGCTGTTGAGACTTTAATCCTGACGCATACATCAAAGATACAGACATGAAAGTGTGTAGAAGCTTCTGTCAATGTGTGGGATTACCACCTGATGACATCTGTCTCAAACGGAGTCTAGAGGTAGGAGAGCTTAGCATATTGATTACTACACTTTTTTTAATTAAACCTTATATTTGTGAATTTTTTGAGGTTCATGGCTTCAGGAGGAACCAATGGGTTTGGGTTCTGAGAGTCACAGACCGGGTGGGGAAGTCAGAACGTCTGAGACTAGTGATAATAAGCCCGTATGCGTCTGAATGTTGAGGTTTTTACAGTTACATTTTTTACTCAAAATTTAACTGTAGAAAAACTGCCACACTTCATTACGCTTGTATCCAGGGATGGTACCGATGGGTCTCCATCCAGTGTAGCGAGATAAGCAGGAAGTTGTCAAAACGTTCTTTTATAATTGCCAACATCCTCTACAATTCTAGGCCGTGAAATTTTTTGGAGAAAACTAATAACATCCGAAAATGAATACAACCCCAAATCAAAACATGCTGAGTATAATTACATGACCTCTGTTTGGCGAAATATGGGAGGAAATAAATATTTACTAATCTTAAGTAAGACCAGTCCCATGGAAATAGGCCTCAACAAACGTTCTTTACTCGATCGGCCAGAGAGAATCTATGGGCCCAAAAACATGGAAGCTATCAAACCCTTAAAAACATTGCACGTCTGTGCCCAGTGAGCAATTTATACAGGAATATGTGGCGCTTCATGGAATGATGATTGGAATGTTGTATCCATTTTATCCACTCCTGATTTGGAAGCACAAAGATCCTGAGCTCGTCCAGATGCTTATTTTAATGGCAGTTCATTTACACTTTCTATCCACAGGCTGATCGAATGTGCTGTCTATTATGAACCAAGTTTATAATACTGAAGACCAAAACCCCCCATGGAATATTAATCCCACCTGAATCAGGGAGTTGTTTCTGATGGGATTTCACAGGGACATTTCCTCGTGTGCCACGGAGGCTGCAGCCAAACAGAACCCTCACACTTGGTATCTCTCCAGACAGGCCCTCAATATTGTGTGAAATATTGTCCCTGATTTTCAGTCTGGCAGAGGTTGATGCCTTTTTCATTGTTATTCATGTTATTTCTACTGGTTCCAATGTGACACTTTTTTATTTATTTTTATTTGAAAAACGGCAATAGCCATGCTTTTTCAAACGCACACCTGCCTGTGGTGTGGATGCTTTAATTCCATCTCCGGGACTGTGAGGGGATGCAGGCATTTTGCTCGTCTGCAGTATCTCTGCTATAAGGTTCAATTTAACTCTGCCACTTAAGTCGGCATTCTCATGAATACAAAACAGTTTTCACACAATGGCTCCATGGGTGGCTTTGCATCCATCCAATTTCCCCGACCCATTTTGTAATTTTGCTCTTAATATAAATATAGTTGAGCCTTCCCTTCTATGTGAAGACACTGACAAACCAACGAGGGAGACTGTGGTAAAGAACCTGTGATATATGTAATGTATGCATTTCAATGTCCCTTTCATGCATCCGCCACAAAGAGCACCATCAGCTCATGGTGCAGTAACCTGATAAAGATGTTACAGTATGGGACATTTATGCTTATGGTGCTTTCACAAGGCAAAGCTATGCATGCAGAGAGACATGTGTAGAGAGATGATTTAAAAAAAAATATATATATGTATGTATGTGTATATATATATATATATGTGTATATATATACATGTGTGTCTATATATATATATATGTATGTATATATATGTGTGCATATATATATGTATATGTGTATATATATGTACATATATACATATATACACACATATATACATATATATATAGGTATATATGTATATACATATATATATATATATATATATATATATATATAGGTATATATGTATATATGTGTGTGTATATGTATGTATGTATATATATATATATATATATATATATATATATATATACACACACACATATATATGTATATGTGTGTATATATATATACACATATATATGTATATATGTGTGTGTATATATATATATATATATGTGTGTGTGTATTTTAACTGTGTTCCTTTTGACCTCAACTGGACGTCTATTCAAAATGTAATATGAATGGACTGTTGAAGCAGGATTCCATTGTTGCCCAGTCTAAAGTCATCTCTAAATGTGAGCGTTTACTGTATACTGCCCTTTCTCCAGTTATCTCCTCAACCACAGTAGATTGCTGTGGATCTAATCACAAGGCAGAATCTTTTTAGATGGACTCCCTGAAGCAGATTCAGATGTGAGTCTGAGCCCAGAGTGTGCTCTTTCACGTGAAAAAGGGTTTTTTCTTTGTTCAAGGGCATCAGTGTTGAACTGCACACCCCACAGCTGAAATACTTACTAGTCCATTCAATGTGTGAAAAAGTCTTTAGATGTTAGCCATTCCAGTAAACTCTCAATGTGCACGGAGGAATTCAGGGAGCATTACCAATAATATGAATGGAAGCATCAGTGGCAACAGGAGAGTCAATGTGTGGCTCTTTACGTTACACCTTTTTTTGATTAGCCAACAGTCTCTTGGCAGTTTGTGGGATAGTCACGAAATGCTATCTATTGGTCCAATTGGAATTGTCGGTATTTTTTG
The DNA here is from genome assembly GCA_038501785.1 of Myoxocephalus aenaeus. Lineage (NCBI taxonomy): Eukaryota > Metazoa > Chordata > Actinopteri > Perciformes > Cottidae > Myoxocephalus > Myoxocephalus aenaeus. Next base: position 594,759 of record JBAMJR010000203.1, on the reverse strand, counting down.
TGATTTTTTTTTAATGTTAAAACAGTAGGTAAGGTTTAGGCAACACAACTACTTAGTTAGTTTTTGGAAAAACATGGTTGGATTTCAAACAACTACATACAGTTTATATACATTGTGGTTTGGTTGCCATAGTGTTGAACGCTATGGAATATTAAATACTACGGAATTAGATTGTCGCTTAGTCACAAGGATGCATTTGTGTGTTTACCACAAAAAGGGTACAACCATCCACATGAAGGTTCAGGGTACAACCATCCACATGAAGGTTCATAGTACAACCATCAACATATGAAGGTTCAGGGTACAAGCATCCACATGAAGGTTCAGGGTACAAGCATCCACATGAAGGTTCAGGGTACAATCATCCACACATGAAGGTTCAGGGTACAACCATCCACACATGAAGGTTCAGGGTACAACCATCCCCACATGAAGGTTCAGGGTACAAGCATCCACACATGAAAGTTCAGGGTACAAGCATCCACATGAAGGTTCAGGGTACAATCATCCACACATTAAGGTTCAGGGTACAACCATACACACATGAAGATTCAGGGTACAACCATCCACACATGAAGGTGCAGGGTACAACTATCCACACAAAGGTTCAGGGTACAACCATCCACACATGAAGATTCAGGGTACAAGCATCTACACATGAAGGTGCAGGGAACAAGCATCCACACATGAAGGTGCAGGGAACAACCATCCACATGAAGGTTCAGGGTACAACCATCCACACATGAAGAGTCAGGGTACAAGCATCCACACATGAAGGTGCAGGGAACAAGCATCCACACATGAAGGTGCAGGGAACAACCATCCGCATGAAGGTTCAGGGTACAAGCATCCACACATGAAGGTTCAGGGTACAACCATCCGCACATGAAGGTTCATGGTACAAGCATCCACACTTGAAGGTTCAGGGTACAACCATCCGCACATGAAGGTTCAGGTTACAACCATCCACACATGAAGGTTCAGGGTACAACCATCCACATGATTTGTCTCAGTAAACTGCCTGAAAGATCCACTGGTTCATAAGAACCTTCCACTGGGACTACTTTATCCACAAGCCACTGAAACAGCTGGACAGACACAGAGGGGAATAATTAGCAAACTGGATAATCAGAGGCATTGGTTGAGTTTGATTGTCGGGTTGGACTCCATTTTGTGCACCAATACACACTTTAAGGAACGTTATTGTCGTATTATGTTGTGTAAAAATCTTGAGTTAAATTATTATCATATTAAACACCTTTAGGAAGGCTTTATCTCCACCAGGCAGTTAAAATCATACTCTTTGAACGTATGCTGCAAGAAGAAGCAATGGTAGGTCATATATGTAGAATTGTTTTTAACTTTTGTATTGCACTGTTCTTAAGTGAATGTAGCATGACCACAATGTAACAATACTGCATTCAACATGTTACCTGAATTAAAGTGCATCAGTATTATTAGCTGCATGTTTTAAGCCATGTTGTTTAAGCTTGCAGCTTTACTGCTGGATAGTATTTCTTTTTATATTTCTTTTTATTTCGTGAATATAAAGTCCTTGAGCCAAGCAGTTGCGTCCTCGTCTGCTGTTCGCTCGGTGACTAATGCTCCTTTTAGTCTTTGAAATGTGGGCAAGATTCACTGATGTGTTCCATTGTTTGCTCCCCTCCACAAGCACAGTCGGAGATCCTTGGACTCCCACTCCCAAGCAGATTGATTCGTAAAGTCAGCTGGTGGTTTTTCTTTTTTTTCAATTAGGTTGTCTCGATGGAAGACGAACAGTAGGTGTAATGAAGACGTCTGCGTTGATTGGCATCTATTTAGATCATTATAATCATAGGTTTTAAGCAGAAATTAAATAATGTTCTCCTTCTAGTTTAAACAATGTGAACACTTGCGAAGGCTGTTTTTCTCTTACTCATTATTTACTGAGTATCTTTGAGTTATGGACTGTTGGTTGGACAAAACCAAACAGGTCGGGGGCACGTGCATTGAAACAGACATAGGCCTTATTACTGATGGATGAGGGTTGAATAATGTTGCAGGAGACTTTTTTTTACTGTGTTCCCAGGAGGCCAGGAGCCAGGATGAAGGGACTGAGGGGGCTTCTGATTATCCGCAGAAATCAGCTGGTGGAGGAGGGTAGACACAGCTGTTTGTGGCCTGCAGCTAGTTTAAAGCACAAGTTTAAAGAAAAAAAAGGCAGAGAAGAAAATTCAGGCTTTTATTCATAAAAAAGACAAATCAGACTCCAAAGGTACCCAGTCTGTGGGGGTGAGGTTAGAAAAGCACTTCTTTCTATTTTATCATTTCATATTTTTCCTCTCTTCAACACACAATTTGATGGATCAGTTAATTTAGCATCAAATTAATGATTTTACTATAATGATTTTTATTATAATCTGACAGTAGAAGGTTCACTGTTACCCTCTCAGCCATCTAAAGGCACATCCTCGAGATTCTGCCCCGGCGTTACCACGTTCACCTGAAGCTCATCAAAGGTGAGTCTGTTTGAGGGGGACAAACGGCTCCAGCTCACAACAGTTTTATCCTGTTGCTCCTCACTAGAGGAATCAGATTATGGTAAACGATTGGACTTTCCACGTTCTATTTGATAAAGGTGGCTTCAAAGTGCCGGGGGATTCTCACCTTTATCCCTAAATGGAAAAAAGCTCCGGCTTCAAAGAGCAGTCGTCCTCTGAACGCTCCGGTGCATCAAACAGAGTAATTAAGTGAGTTTAGAGGGAGCCGGAGTCCTTCTAATGGACGAGACAGGGATGGGATTGGCTGTTGCATTAAACAGATGTGACATTTGGGAGGCGGGCGTATCCCGGTATAAACAGGATGATAATTGATGAGGGAAAAAGGTTATGACTTATCTGAATAAAAGTTAAATAATAGCTCATCTGCCATCACTGCTGGTACAAAGAGTGACAGACGCTGTGTCACAAGTTATGTTTCCATTTAACTGTTAAAAAAAAATATGAGTTTGGCATGTTTACAGCAACAGCTTGGAGTGTTGTAACTGATTAACAGATTACAGATGGTTGTAATCTGCCGGAAAACAGAGTAGTAGAAGAAGTAGAGGTTGTGAACGGTGATAACTCATGAGTTGAATGTTCTCATAATCCATTTAGTGAATGAACTCTTTCATGGACAAGGCAAAAACCACCTCAACTCTTCCCAAACGGCTGACGCAAGGCTGCGCTTTGACATTGTCTACGTTTAAAAAATATTCATATCTTTGCAATAATACATTGCAGAAATATGGTTTGATGTCTAGCTGAAAGAGGAGACTTCCTGCTTCCGCTGCCTACCCCCTGCAACATTTTACCACCATTCAGGCAAGATTTAGGGGCATCGGTGTGTCATATGATGCGGTGCCAAAAAAAGTACTGATCACACAAAATACTTCACCGTGATTTGTTGAATCATGTGTCCGTCAACATTTGGTGAAATAAACGAACCAATGAACACTCAAGAAACTCACAAAGAACCAGCATGTAACTACACACCTGAGCTCTGTAAACACGCTGGTGTTTTCATTCATAGAGAAGAGAGAGATTATGGCAAAGGACGCACTTTACTACAGAGGAAGAGAAATATGCAGACAGAAGGGATCCATTTGAAGATGGGTAAGTGTATTTAGCTACTAAACGTTGTGTTGCAATAGCATATTGACGCTAGCAGAGTGAGCACATTTAGCTGGTCCCTTGCTGCTCGAGTCTGGCGTAACGCAGGTACGCACGTAGTTTGTTTACATAAGCGTTAGCACAGTTAGCTCAGGCCCTGAGCATAGTCCTTGCTGGATCTCTGTTATGGGTTTTGGTGTGCAATCGTAACTTTCTTTCAGTGAACTTAGTAGTGACCAGTAGCCATTTATTTTACAGACAGGATTCACATCGGCTACACTGGACAACATGCAGCTTCGCTCCAGCCACCAGCACCTACGCTGTCATGGAAGACTGACGACGACCCGGACACTGCTCACCACCAGGTACACAGCTCTGTACACCTGTTGAACTGTTCAAACTGTGTGAACTTAGTACTGACTAGTAGTAATTTATTTTACAGAGAGGATTCACCACCACCAGCCCCTCTAGCACAGCCACCCCCACCAGCCCGGGTCTGTTTTCTATTTCTGAACATGTATATTGTGTAAATATATATTTTTTATTTATAATACATATTTTATTAGAAAACAAAAAATGTTGTAATGGTCATTTTTCATTTGCACACCCTTGAAGCTTGCTGTGGCAAGTTGAGAGTAATAATAATGACTTTATTTATATAGCACTTTTAAAAACAGAGTTTACAAAGTGCTTTGATGGACAAAGCAGCAAAAGCAAGGCAATAAAACCAGAAAGGTGAGGTGAGGCCCGACAATTAAATATTTAACAATGTGCATTACAGAAAAAGGGTTCCAGCTTAGGTGAGATTTCCTCAAGCTTCAAAGATTCAAGGACAATGTTTTAACATTATGCAACACAGGGATGAGTCACTTGATGCAGGAGTGCATTCCTGCTGTCCACGTTCTGAATTACCTTCATAAGGAACGTAATCAGCAGCAACACAAACAATTCTCTTTGGAGATAATATGGCCGACATCTTCACATAAAAAATTCACCATGAGGAAAACATTGTCCGTCAACTTGACTGATGTGAACACAACCACCTCCTCTCCTCCCACCAGAGTCCTGCTATCTGGACTCAGGCCTCTGTACAGATGTGGGCCCCACAGTCCCAGATCTTCCATTGCTGGCTAAGCCTGAAGGTGAAGACATCAGACAGGAACAGCTGGGTAGTGAAATAGCCTCAGGTCCTAGCTCAGTTAGCTTAGCTTCCTGTTGGCTTGATCATCTCAAGGTCACTTTATCTGAAGCACGCTTCCTTCTCCAGTGACTCCCTCACATTAGTCTCTTAGACACAAGAACATGGAAAAAAGGATCCAGGTTGTAAAAGTTACTCTTTAACTCTTGCAACCCTGAGGTCATTTTCAGTCGATTTTCTCAATTTGACATTTTCACCTTTTTAAGGTACTTACATACAGTATAAGATACATACCCATGTTTTACATCTTAAATTTCAGAGCAATCTCAGCTCTCTATATAATGAGGCACCATTGTCATAAGGCAAAAGTGTAAAGAGAAAATATAACTAAAGCTGAAAAATTGAATCTCGATTTTTGGAAATTCTTCATATCGCTTGTGAAAATATAACTTTACTCAGGTGGTATATAGGTTTTGGTGATGGAAATTGGTTTACCAAAGGTTTTAGGTCCACAAAAGCAGTGAAATATATGAATAAAATGGTAGATACATGTAAATAAATGTCTAAAACCAAATTTTGTATTATCGTTTTTTTTGTAGAAATGTGGTCTTTCACACCTTTCACCAAGATTATAAAAATGGGACTGAGATGAGAAATTACTTCATACTGCAGATAAAGTTCATGAGGGTGTGCAAATGAAACATGCAAAAAATGAAAAGAAAACAGATGGGGGCTGGTGGGGATGGCTGTGCTAGAGGGGCTGGTGGTGGTGAGTCCTCTCTGTAAAATAAATGACTAGTCAATACTAACTTCACACAGTTTGAACAGTTCAACAGGTGTACATGTGTAGCTGAGCTGTGTACCTACGTTACCTGGTAAACAGTGTTCGGGTCGTCGTCAGTCTTCCACGACAGCGTAGGTGCTGGTGGCTGGAGCGAAGCTGCATGTTGTCCACTGCTGCAGATGTGAATCCTCTCTGTAAAATAAATGACTACTGGTCACTACTAAATTCACTGAAAGAAAGTTACGATTGCACAAAACCTGTAACAGAGATCCAGCAGGGACTATGCTCAGGGCCTGCGCTAACTGTGCTAACGGCTAATGTAAACAACCTACGTGCGTACCTGCGTTACGCCAGACTCGAGCAGCAAGGGACCAGCTAAATGTGCTCACGCGTAAATATGCTATTGCAATACAAAGTTTAGTATCTAAATACACTTACCCTTCTTCAAATGGATCCCTTCTCTCTGCATATTCCTCTTGGTCGCAGGCGTCAAAGCCTTCAGGGTCGTTCTCGTCGGCGCCGTGAAATAAAAATAAAATCACAGCATAATAACACATACATAACGACAATATTTCTCTATGTTTAAATCATTAGTGAAGGTTTTTGGATGATAAACCCTATTTAAAGGTCTTTCTACAATAAACTAGAAACATAAAGACCAAAAATCCAGACATCAGCCCACTGTTTACCTGCCTGGGCTCTCCTCTGCAGATTTCCTCGCTTTGTGACGTCACTTTCATGACGTGATCCATTTTTAACGACTTGCAACACAATGCCTCGCGGTGAAAAATACAGTGAAATGTCCAAAAACGTTATCCTCCATTTGCAGCTTGTATACTTTCTCCCTGAATTTCGTCACATGCCAGTTTTTCTCCCGATCGTTGATGGTGCACCGTCTGTAGCCCACTGACAGCACGGGTCCGGTCCACTCCGACCCGGTCCAGCGCTTCTACGAGAGTTAACAATGTAATTGGCTGTAGTGGTGTCTGTCATGGTATCAACTCAAGGACCCCCTAACGGGGACCGTCAGGGGGTCCAGCTCGGTTTAAAGGTTGGGTGAAATAAAACTTTTTTTTTGGTGTTAGATATTTTTTTAAACATTTGTATTCCTTCCTTAAATCAAACTACTGAACATAATCTTTTTTAAGTATCCCACCGGTTGCTTGTCAGTTTGCACGTCACCAAAGCGTGATCTCACCCTGGACTTGCATGTAGTATCAGCACATTGGTCATGTGTTGGGTTGTGATGCTGTCAGCTGTTTACAGCAGAGCTCATCAGTACTGAGGCACATCCAGGTGGACACTGATGAATGGCTGGAGGAGCTGCTGCTGCACTGCTGATATGCAACTTCTAATATTCTGCCAGTGTAAAAAAAAACGTGTTGCAACAGATTCAACCATCAACCCTCAACTCCGAGTCCTATGTCATTTAATGCATCTTTCCCCCGAAATATATTTAGAAAATTGCTGCAAATCTGCTGTTGATGCATGTTCAATGTGTGAGCAGGGTTCATACACATTCTGACCAATGGATTTCCATGACTTTTCCATGACTTTAAACCAAATTTCCATGACCAAACATTTAGTGAAATCTCGGTGTAAACAAAAAAAAAAAAAAAAAAAGTGAGAAAATTTATTATTTAAACTAACGATGAGAATACAAAGCATACAGTAAACCTTAAATGACACAAATGAATGAGACAATAGTTTGATTAAAATAATAAACATTTATATAGATGCCTGTATGGATGCCTGCTTATATTTTGAGCGTCTTTCTTTTAAAAGCATATTAATTATTTCAAACTCAGCGTAAATGAACGACATGAACATATGAATATAACACATTTACATGACTTTTCCAAAACCTTTGGGATTTTATTCTTTTCAAGGACCTTTCCAGGCCTGGAAATAGCCATTTTAAAATTCCTTGACTTTTCCAGGTTTTCCATGACCGTAAGAACCCTGTGTGAGGTGTTGATGCCTTCAGGGGCCGGTTTCCCTCATCTGGTTCTTCCACTGTTCGTGTTGCAGGACTCCTGTCACACGTGGGCGTCCATCCAGCTGGAGCACGACTCCGTGATGTTATCACAGACAGGTTGACGGTGCCGAGGGCTGCCGTATTGACCGAGTAATCCCTGACAATAGACTTTGCCTTGATCTGGCATCGACATGGTTTTACAGATAATTACTGCTCCTCAACCCGGACACAGAGAGACCGGTGTGGCAGCAGCTGTGTGCCCTTCAACCGAGGATTAAGTGTCTCAAAGCTTCCCCTCACACATGCTGCACAAAGGTCAACTACCTGCTCCCACTGTAAGCCACTTGTTTAAGGTGTCACTCTCTCCTCAGTGATTGTGTGGGTTTCTAAAAGCTCTGTGTGCAGTGTTCTAGAGACACAAAGTGTTGATGACACGTTCAGATCCTTTGTGCTTTGCAGACGATGGAGAAAGAAGACATTTCTGTGTTTGCAGAGCTCATTCCCCGTTTCCACCGTGGCCTCAGGAAACCATGTTGATCTAATGCTTCTCTGGTCTGGCTGAGAGGCTTTCATGAACCCTGACAGGAGATCTCCTCAACTATGTGTGATCTTTCACAGAACTAGAAAAATAGCAGCACTTTAAAAGGATACACATGGCACTATTCCAACGGGGGACGAACAGACTGTTTAAATACTCAATATGTTCTGCTAGTACAAATAATGAATACGAGGTCCACCGTGATGACAGACAATCTTGTGCACATGTGTACTTAATACGATAGTTTATTAATTATCACAGGTTAATTACAGGTATTACCACCAAGCCCTACTTTGTGCCCAGTTATGAATAGTTAAATCGGTGCTCTGTGCTGGATGTTAATATCAGCGGCCTTCATTTTATTTGTGATGCACTCGATGTAAAAAGGCCTCTGCTTTTGTGTGAAACATGTTATCATCCCTGTAAGAAATGTAGGATAATAAAGATACAAATTTGAATAAGCTAGGCTTGTTTTTCAGATGGCCGTCTACCCCTTGCACAATTCCGTGTATGAGCCAACTCATTCACTCATCCAGGACAGGATACTTTTACTCCTTCTTGGATGTAAAGTTCAGTCTGACCCAGCCAAGTCCGTCCTGGCAATCAGGCTGCTGTGTGTAGCCTCCCGGCCCCTGGAAGGCCTCCACCACTGAAGAGAGCTTGATTCGCCGAGGCAGATAAGGGCCGGGCTGCCCGAGGAGAGGACCTGGGTGGGAACGCGGCCGAAAGGCAGCCGCAACACAAGATGAACTAGATGTAATGAACCTCTGCAGCATCTCCCACTGCCCCAATCCACGGCCTGTCCAATAGCTCATCGCAGGCTGATCACTCAGCCCGCTGCACATCAGCAGCTAATCGCTCCATCGGGCCTCTTCCAGCCCCCCTGTCTGAACTCAGGCGTCATCTCCTCCCCAGCCTCCCATGATGGACATGTAATAGATTTGCCGTGATGGTGGTGGAGGCAGACCGTGCCAGGCTTGATGTGATTAATCGATTACCTCGCTGCAAGAGCGTTATGGGTCCATTTGTTGATGGTGGTGCAGAGGATCCTAAGAGGCTGGTGCCCAGCATGTTGAGGAAAGGGACCACACATCTTTCCTCACACTTCTTTGAATCAGTACGTACTGTATGTCCACACAAAACACTGAGTTATGCACTTTATTTGCTCAATATTTGCTTTTTAAATACTCAGTTGTGTGAAATTCCATACCAAGAAAAAAGGCAATGCGGTGCAGCAATTAAGTGGCGATGTTGGCCATACCAGGTGAGAGAGAGCCTTTCAGAATGTCCTTTTTGTGTTTGATGCTCTTCATCTGGAACAAACCGTTAAACTCCTTTGAAAATAAAGTTGTAAAAAGGAAGCTGTCCTTGAACTGGTCACTGAAATATATTGTAGTGCACGGCAAGTCCACTTCAGCTACGGACAGTTGTGTGTTGAGCACAGTCCCGTAATGTTCCCTTCCTTCAGGGCCGAGCTATTAAAGCACTAGCTGTGTGGGAGACGCTGTATGCCGTCGCTCTGTAACCACATACTCACTCCAGGTCTCCCCCGGTGGAACTTAAAGCACAATGTGGGATTGTTTGTGACGAATCCAATTATCTCTAGTTCTGCAGTTCATTTCCTTTCATTGTTTTCTTTTATGGCCCCTCAACTTTTCTGTCTCGGTCCAGTCTCGCAGCAGAAGGCAGCAGCTGTTCTCAGTGAAACAGCTCAGATAAACTTACTGTACTGTACTGTGCCTGCTCACAGGTGGAGGAGGCCAACGGCGTGTTCTCCTGCTGCTGCTGAGCACGGGTCAGGTGGTGAGTGATTACACATGTACAGTATATACCTCGTCTTCAGTATGGATTCTCTAAGTCGCTAGATAAGAACATCTTTATCTTTAAAGCTCCCTCTAATTGGAATAATCTAACTGCAAATATTCTATCCATGTCATCTTTCCACCTGTTCAGAAATGTGCTGTCTTCTTATTATAGGATCAGTTGTGCATGTTCACAATGCCATCTTTATAATTATGTCTTATGACGTCATTACCTCATGCTATCACTGATATAAATACTTGTATGTTACCTAAGAATGATTCATGTTCAAGTTCTGTTTGAGTATGAACTCCAGATTTTGTATGTCTTATTATTTCATATTCATTGTTTTAATTTTTTTATTTAATTTGTTAGTTTTTCTTAAAATCATATTTGCTATTGTTTAATTATCTTGTTATTTTTGTTTAATGTTTTCTCTAAGTGTGCTTGTATTGTATACTTGTCTTGGAGGACCCCTTGAAAAAGAGATGGTACATCTCAAGGGGTTATTGCTAAGAAGAAGAATTTCTATATATATACACATACATACATACATACATACATACATACATACATACATACATACATATATACATATACGACACTTCTTGTTGGCCATCTCACTGGTGCTCGCTGCTGCTGGCACACCAAAGACTTCCACCACAGAAGTGGCGCTAATATCCGGTTTAGCTCGATGAGAACTTGAATTGGGATGAAATCATTCAATCGTGCGGCTCTTGAATACATTCCAACTCTCCAAGTTAAACTAACTTGGTAATGATTGGCCCTAAAGCATCCCCTGCTTTATGGTCTGTTTGACTCTAAATGAGATTGATAGAGATTGAGACATAAACTCATGTTTACAATGTTTACTGAGGGAGAAGTAGAGTCACTTATATAGACTTCTATACAACCAGAGGAGTAGTTCACGTATTTTGATGTCGGGTTGTATTAAATACTTATACAGAGACAACGAGTCCTGCTCCAGTACCGTGCTTTGTGGCTCGTATTTTTTTTGCAACTCATGTTTACAATGTTTACAGAGAGAATGAATCAAGAGAGAAGTAGAGTAATTTTCTATAGACTGCTGTGCAATCAGAGGAGTCGCCCCCTGGTGGTCAGTAGAGAGAATGCGACTTTAACACATGACACAAAGACTTCTATAAAACCAGTTTTTCAAACGTTAAAGCATGTAAACATGTTCTAGTAGAAATCCAATATTTGAATATGAACCTGAAAAGGAGTAAAACATGTTGTTTCTTTACTGAAACTGATGAGACCTATTCTGTTTTTGGTTCCTTTTGATAGCCTGGCTAGAAAATACTATTCTTTCCTTTGCATATTCGTCTATCATTTACCAAAAGAAGATATAGCTGTTCCCATCAAACACATTCACTGTTAAAATGAGCCCTTAAATTGTCCTCCTTTGTGGTGAAAGTTTGGGTCAAATATTGGTATTTGAGAATAAAGGTAGCAGAGAGGAGATTCGTGATTTTTCACATATTATGATGCAAAACAGCATGGGCAACATTAAGATCTGAAATGTCAAGGCTGTCATAATGTCATGCTGCACGAGCATATCTCCCCGACAAATGCCACACCGAGACCTTGCATACAGATACAACGAATCAGCAGCCAAGTATGCCATTAGCTTCAGAAAAAGTCAACAAGTGCGGAGCGGTGACCGTGGGTGTGTGTGACCATTATCCGTGTGCGCTATGTATGTAATGTGTTTTTGAAAGAGGAGCGTCTGTGTAGAAGTGTCATCTCCATCTGAATGCCCAATGACACAGAAAGAGATAATATAATAGTTTGAGTGGCCTGTTGTATTAATGATTCATCCTCCCTGCACATTCTCTACATCCTGTGTCCGCTGCACCTTGAGATTAGAGCTAGCGGAGATCACCTCAACCTCCTGCCCCATCACCCCGACATCACTGTTTGCTCGCGGATGAACATGAGATCTCTGGTGAAAAGAGACACCTGAGAGTGTTGCAGACAGGCATATAGCATTGATAAAGCATTGCCATATTTCAGAACATGTAAATAGACATATTTATATTTCTCATGAGTTTACCATACATTTAGTAATGGATACATTAAAACTATATATCTTTCACTGTAACTTCATTGGGGAACATGCATAACCATATTAATAATGTAATTGTAATGAAGCCTACAACAGCTGGTTGGTAATATTTTTTTTTAATGTGATTATGAGTGCTTGTAGTGACGAAGCCTGCATTATTTGGGATTTCTTTTAACCTTTTGTTTTGTTTATAGTGGCCCACAGATGTACTCTTTGGTTCAAGGTACCGTGCACAATCCTGCCAATGGTTTTATGGTATTCCTCTGGCCTGCAGGGGGCAGTAATGCACCAACACAGGCAATGAAGCAGAGGCCTGCAAGGTAATTACCTTGCATACAAACAATGTAAGATTGGCAATGTACTTTTCTGCAAAGCACTAGATACGTGGAATGTAGACTTAGCTGAACCAAAATTATATTTGACATCAGCACAATAGCACATGGTATTAACGCTGTGAAGGAATCGGTTCGGGTTAGGGAACAAAACTTCTTGGTTAAGTTCAGAAAAAAAACATCACGGTTTGTGTTGGAATAATAACGTAGCAGAACAAGCATAACAAGGTAACTAGCATAAATAACCACCGTTAGCAGACTCTCACGTGAAGTTACGCAACATTTATGTTTTGGTTTCACACGGGACACAGTCAGCGGTCTCCTGTGTGAAGGTCCTGTGTTTGTCTGCCCCATCGACCACCTCTCACACTGCCATCGGTGGACTTGTTGTACTCATTATACCACGTAACTTTCAGTCAGTCACTTCATAAATACGTCACTCTGCTCTGAATTGGACTCCAAATGAATGCTAATGTTTCATTTTTGATCTAACAGTTTCAAGCTTTTTGTGCTTTTGATATTTTATCTCCAAAAATATTTAAATGCCTGATACCTGAGGACAAAACTGATTCCTTTAGTAGACCTTGTGGTTTGGTATTCCCTCTCTGTTAACTCCACTGTGGGTAAAACCTTGTGAGCATGCCAAATTCTTGTCTGTGACTGTGACTGTAGATCATAATCATAACTTCCAGAAGGCTATTATCTAATATATCTATGACTGTTTCATCACCTCAGAAATAGATCTAAAGTCAGACGCTTCCTCACAGATTCAGAAAAAGCTGGTTCTTGTAAAAAATAAAATCCATGTAACGGCCAGAGGATCTACTAAAACCAAAAGGTTTAATAATACTTTAGCTTATTCCGTTCATAATGTAATATATTTATTTATATTTATTCTCATGGCCACATCAGCTTTGGAGCGACCTGCCCGAGGATATAAGGCTGGCAGATTCAGTAATCTCTTTTAAATAATAAAATGAATCAAATCAAATAATAAAGCGGAACTGTGCTTTTCTTTGTAACAGGCTTGTGATCAAGTCCATATCTTTTGAAACACTGCATTTAGCTTGACATTTCAATGTGCGCGCACTTACTCTTGTAAGCAAATAATGCACCATCCATAATTAGTATGCTTATTATGATGTGTGTTTGATTATGCCAGCATCTTGTGGACTGCCATAGGTTCCTCCCTGTCCTCCTCTTAGCTACTCACTCTTATTTATTTCCCATATGGGTTGGGATTATTGGGTTCTAATGGGAGACATCCCGCCTCCTCATTTAAGTCCTTTTCTCTCTCCTCTTTGAAGCACTTCTTTATTACGATGCACAAGGCATATTACCAATGTCAGAACAACTTCTCTGAGTGGAATCTCCTGTGTGTTCTTCTCCTACCTGGATTCCCTCTAATTCAGGGTCACATTGGAAACTGGGCATGTGCATGTTTGTGGGGACACATTTGCATTCTGCATTCACTGTTGATAATTGATTTGCATATAAATCAGGCAGGATGTATTAATTTGCCTTTGCATCTCACATGGTGCATTGTGGGTCAGTGAAGTCATGGGATTTATTATTTCAGCTCCCTAGAGAAAATGTGAAAAGGCCACTGAATGTCAGCAGAGACTTCTGGAGCTTACTTGATTGGCACGTCCACAGACTGGTGGCCAGGCCTTTGAAATGTGACTGCAGTTATCATTGAAAATGTGACAAATTAAGCATCACTCTGGTCACACACACATATATATATATATATATATATATATATATATATATATATATATATATATATATATATATATATATACATACAGTATATCTTACAGTCAACAAATCCCCTGTACAGAGCACAGACCATCTATAAGAAGAAGTTGACGTAGTTGTTGTGACGTCACTCATTGGTTAGTGGACTGCCACTTTGAAGCCTCAAGTTCAGCATTTTGGTCATTGCCATCTTGTGATCGGAAGTTACCATATTTGGACTGTGGAGAAGTGAGTGATATCGATCTGTCAATCACAAAGTAGCCCTGCCCTAAATCACACCATGCTTTATGGTCTACTTTACAAAAAATTTGCTCTTAACGTTTCAGAACTAGAGTTTGCCGCCTGTTGCAGAGCAAACAAACAGGAAGTGTATCTACTACTGTGTGTGTATTAAGCCTGATGTCACTAAGTCTTGCCCCTCAAATGCAGACTGGCCAATCACAGTGTAGCAACGACCAGCTCTGATCAGGGTCCGACACATATCCGGCTCTATGCCACAGACTCTCGTGCAATCGTTTCAGATTTTCTTCATATTCAAGCTGGTTTTGTGGATTGCAAGCTAGACGTGTCTAAACTTAACTGCAGTTTAGTTGCAAAAATAACCCTGAAAACTAAGTAAACCTTGATTGGAAGTTTTATTTTAAAAAGAGACGGTATGCAGCACAGTTTCCTGTGAACACAGAAGTTTATTTTGAAAATTGCGTAAACTGACCAGTCTGGTCCCATGCAGCGTTGCAGTTACTCTCACAACATTTTGTGTACGTACGAGGATCGAGGGAGTATGAAGACCGTAAAAAGACACACGGGCCGGGCAGGAAGGAAGGTGGACGGGTCCAACAAATGACGATCTTTAAGCCAGAAGACTGCAGTTCATTCTCCGTGTGAGACGAGAGGTCAATGTAGATGTTTTTGTCACGTAACTAGCATACTTCAGAAAGGCCACTTCTGTGCTTATTTTATCACCAACGACTATCTATTCCTAAACCGAACTATGTGGTTTTATTGCCTTAATATAACTGAGTTTCCTGTGAAGATTGTTTTGAAAAGGCCGTATGCAGGAAACAAGCGGAAATTGACACGTGTTTTGTAGGAAAACGTACGAAGAATGAGCAGTAACTTTCTGTAGGATATGATAAGAACCGTGGTATGAGAAGATGCTGCTATATAGAGTCATAGATGGCCAGTGTTTCATATTAGTAGAGTAGGGAGAGAGAAAGTGTTGGCAGGGTGAACCTGCAGCCATGCAGTACGTTCTATCAGCGGCTGTAACCCACTGCAGTCACCCCTGTGTGCATCATGTCTACTGAAGCTTCCTCTGAGCTCGCCTCCTGCAGTATTTCTCTGCCAACCGGCCCTCAGTGTAATTGGAACAAATGGTTTATTAATATGTTTTGATACCAATCAGGTCAAACGACCTTGGCAGCGTGGAGAAGGAGAGGCCGGTGGCGGCACCAGAGCGTACATTAAGGGGATGGCAGCCGGCATTACTCTCAGCCACTGTATGCTGATCCCAGACCTGCAGCTCAGTTAATAATGTGGAGGCGACACACTTTCCATCACTCCTAATAGAGATATTGTCATAGTGCTGCCACTGCCGGGGCCGGCAGAGCCAATGGGAAATAGATGGCGCCTGCAATCTTCATCTCTCCTTCCTCTCGCCTGTGAGGGGACTTCTCTTACACTAATGTCTGTCCACTCACTCCAGAGTCACATTCATTTCATAAGAATGAATAAAATGATCATTAGGGTGATGCAATGCACAGTTTAATAAAGTGCACTTTTATCAGATTCTTCAGAATGTGCTTTCGCTTGTTCAGAGTTTGGTCCTCGGGATGCTTTGTTGTTCTTCCACCAGTTTACCAAAAGTGACCTCTTATGTATATTGGATGGATTTCCATGACATTTGGGAAAAACATTGATGATAAATCGATGCGTGCTAAACCAAGACGGTGAACATTACGATTATTGACTTATGCTGTTGTTTCATCCTGGGAGGACAGTCAATGTAGGAAGTATTCACAGCCAGAAAATTAAAAAAAAGTATATACTGTATATTGTGCTTTAGCCGTTGTGACAGCTGCATAAATGCAGCCCATACTACCACACTAGTTATGATGCCTGAATAAGATTGAGTATGTCTCAATGCGTAGTCTGACAAAAATACCAGGATGTCCTATTGCATCCAGCATGCCTTTCTGGCTCGTCCGACCCACAATCCTTAGCAAAAGGGTCAAAGTTCAAGGTGCAATGTTAAGTATGTGGAAGTAGTATGTCCTATATGGCAATCAATACTCAGTAAGTTGCAAAGGCAGCTGCAGCATGAACTCAAAGTTAAGCTTTTATATGTTGGGTTGAAAAGAAAAGAAAGGTTGAGCTTTCATTTAGCAAAGTTTAGGCGTTTAAATTGGCTCCAAAGTCTGAGTTAGATCTGTGAGTCGGTGCACGTCTTGTTCATCGTATAAAACAGTGAGCCGTGTACATATTTTTTTATTTCTTGTAAGCTAAAGCCCTTTGCATACCGGAAGCCTTAACTGTTAGGGGGAATCATTAGAAAAGTCATAATTCTAAGAATTTAATTGGGACTTTGTTACAAGAAGCAACTCTTTGGACAAGGGAGCTTTATGATAATACTGTTCCTCATATATCTACATCTTAATGTACACTGCTCATGCATACTGCAGGAGAGAGGGGATTGCTTTTCAGCATGTGCATCCATTGGTTGGATTTATCCTGGAGGCAGAATTAAATATTTGTTAGGGGAACATTAGACCTCTGTGCCGTTCTCACAGAGCCAGAGTCAGTTGTGTTAAATAGTAGCTTTTATTCTCCCTAAATAATCATTTGGCTTTTATTGCTGCAAATCAGGCTGAGCGCTGAGGGAGCCGTGCAACTCAATCACTTCATTGTTCCCCTGCACGTCCTTAAACACCGCTGTGGTCTGCACCGCCTTTTGTCCTGTTTCACTATGCAGGCTGTTCTCCTCTTTATCTCTACACCACTCTGATGGGACATGGAGGGAATGCAGAGGCTGCTCCCATCCAAATTAAACTAGCAACTTCTTTCTTTTTTACACTTCACTTTTTTACAATTCCTAGAACTGAAGGCGTTTTACCTTCCAGTCTGCTTTTTCCAAAGATTGGTCATCAATATTCTTTTAAATCCATAAGTGCTGGGCTTTTATTGCTGGAGACTCCTCCTGTACCTCACAGAGATTAGACCCCTTGTTGTTTAAAACATAAACTGGACTATGACCCGGTCCCTGGGTGGCTGTCTGCCCGGTCCAGCAGAGATCCACATTTATTGTGCTGAACTCCGTAAGAGCTCCATAAACACAAGCAGAGAGACAGGAGGAGCTTTAAAGTTGACCTCCATATGAAGTGAGTTTAGTGATATATAGCGTTTCAATATATATATATATATATAATATTTAGTGTAACTGAATATGTGTAATCAGTGGCGGCTGGTGGCAATTTTTTTTGGTGGGGCCATCTAATCCCAGTATGATTCAATGCAAAAAAAGGTATCACGCATTACTACTTTGCAGTTAAATATTTAACATTTATTCCAACACTTTGACATAATAAGGACATCTTATTAATACAATTCAGTATATTATAATTAGGGATGGGCATCTTTTTTATTTTTTCCGATACCGGTGCTAAAACGATACTTTTAAAACGATACCGGTGCCTAAACGGTGCCTGAACCGTACTTTGTTATTGCCAAGGCAGATTTTTTCTTCAAATGTAACAATATATTAACTATTTAAAGTATACTTTAAATATAAATAAATAAATACAAAACACTTGACTTCAAACTACAGCTTCAAACTTTTTAATTTCAAACTATAAACAATATATATATATATATATATATATATATATATATATATATAAAGAACAGACACAAGCATCAGGTGGCCTGATTGGGACCGTGTGCAACAGAACTCCACTCAGAAACTGTTGGATTCTACAAACTGCTGCTTTACTGGTCATCATATCATCATTAATATCAACTGGGAGAGTTTTGTTCCAACAAGACGAGACGGTCAGCACGGCTCGTGCATGTCTCCCCAGCGATCACTCTGTGAGGCGCGCGCTGCAGCCCCGCCCCTCTGTATGAGAGAGAGAGGGAGCAGGGAGTGTGCTCTGATCCTCGCTCTTTGAATAAAGTATCGATACTAAAAATATGCAAAATCATATCGTTTTTAACGTACAGGTACCGCGCTACCTTTTTAGTATTGTGCAACATTACACAGTAGTGTAAAAGAAGTATTTAAATCGGCTCAAGCCTAATTCATGCTTCTCCGTCAGGTCGACGGCGTAGGTACGCCGTCGACCTGACGGAGTCGTTGAGCATTCGAAGTTCTGCGTCGAGGGTCCGCGTTGCTCTGCAATTAACCGCCATGCCGCCAGGGGGGTGTGCCTGTGTGGCTGTGTTTTGCGCGATTTCTCGCCATGAGTTTAATGTCATTTTGCAGTCTTTGTAGTCCCTCGAAGAAAAGTTATAAAGGTGGTCGTATTTCCTGACCTCCTCGATGATTCGTTCTTCTGTTTGGTCCATTGTTACTACCGGTCTACAAGAACTTTAAAAATAGCGGTGTAGGAAGACAAACCGGAAAGAGCAACCGCCGGAAATTACGTTCTGAGCGGACCAATCACAGCGTTGCGGTCCGCGTCAACGCGACGCGTAGTTAGGATTTTTTGGAGGTGCGCGTCAGGCTACGGCGTAGGGGTCTGCGTCGACGCGTAAGCTACGGCATAGGTACGCCGTCGACCTGACGGAGAAGCATGAATTAGGCTTTAGGCACAGAAAGAAATCTGCATTGCTTTTCGGACCGGTGATCTGGGACCAGGTGTTTACCTGTAGTTTCTCAGCCAAAGTCTTCTCTCAAACGGGTGTTGGAGGAGAGATTATACCGAGTTAGCGTTTGGTTTTCTGTGAAGACCAGTGGCTCCTGCTCGCCGCTGTCATGTTGTCATCATGGGTGGCGCCTCGTCTGCCGAGGAGACAGAGACACGTGAACGCGCAGCCTTGGGCTCAATGAGAATAGCCCTCCCAGAAGTCTTTTGTAGGGCGTTGATTGGATGAATTGTATGTCATTCATGTATTTCTTTAATCAGTGATTGGCTAAACTGCGTATTAGACCCGTCTTCCTTGGGCGAGCCCCACGACGTGGACGATCATTAGAGACTACTGGAGCAGAGAGGACGTGCATGAGCAGAGCAGGACAAGCAGGAAAAGCCTATATTTGGCGCAGATATCCTATTTTAAAAATATTACTGGCTATATTCCATAGCTCAAAAACACAAATATAGACAATTTGTATAATTTCTTAATATTTTTTTGGTAGCTCAAGGTTGGTGGGGCCAAGCCCCGTTGCCCTCTATGGGCCAGCCGCCACTGTGTGTAATGATTACTAGTGCAGGTGCACTGGAACCCAAAAGCACGACACAGAGATGAGGATAGTCCAAATTACTGGGTTTTCAGGCGGGGTCAAAACCTGGAGATGCGTCACTTGGGCAAACAAATCCAAAAAGGGGCCGGCAGAAATTCCAAGGTCAAAGGGGTCAGGCAGGGTGGGAACAGGCCGGTCAGATACAGCAACAAGGATAACGCTGGCGAGCTCGGCAGTAACACACAAGACACTCTGGGATCAAGAGAACGGAGCTAAACAGTGAGGGACGAGTGAGGGAAGGGCTGCAAGGGACGGGTGTGGCAGGACAGTTAGTTTAACTGGCATAAATAGTATTTATGTCATTATTTAATATGCTTGTTTACACATCATTATTTGTTCAAATTGATTCATGAATATTGATTTTGTTTGGATTTACACAACAACGATTTAACAAGACAAAGAAGTGTCCGTTTATGAAGATTATTGTTTTCCAAGTGGACTCGTTTCCCTCTCGGTTGTGTGCAGACAGCGAGGTTTATTCATGTTAATATTTTGTTGTGCATATTTACGTGCAAACTGTTTTTGTGTAATGTGAACTCCAGCTTATTTTGTGTATTGTGCACGTAAAGACGAACAAATGCATCAGCAACAGAAGAACTATACGGTGTTCATATACGGGATCAAAACATCTCAGACAAAGTGGAATTTATGAAAATATGAATAGATTCAGTCGGTAGAGCCCTGAAGCTCCGCCCCTGCTGCTGCACAGAGCACTGTTCACATTTGTATTAAGTTTATTAATACTGAACGTGTGGCTGAACTTTGACAATGCACGTCCCCGGGTCTCCAGTCACACGCCCACCGAGTGGGAAGTAGATTGGAAGGACGGTTCTTGAGAAATGTGAAACTTCTTCAAAAAAGAGGACCCCTCCCTTTCTCATTAGGCTTTTAACGTGAAGCGTCCACACACATGTTCATTGTCATTGATAGTTGCTTCAAAGCGAACAAAAACCAACAACAAAACGGTGTATTCCTGTTAAAAGGAACAACTGGTGAGTATGACATGACTGATGGAATATAAGTACACATATTTCTTGAAACTCTGGCTCCTTTTTAGTTTGAAGGGGGAAAAAAAGTGCTCAATGTTTGGTCCATTGAACTTTAAATAGCAAAATGATTTCTTGTAAAACAAGAGTCAAAAGCTTGCAAACTCATTTGCATCTTTATTCTGTGCGCCCTTAATGGTGAGCTCATGTGTCGTATTAAAATGGTATAGTGTGTTCACCAAAGCTCCTTATGAAGAGCATATTTATTCAGTGCTTCATTTTCCCCCCAACGCGAGAAGAAAGGCCCAGTGTGGATGTCTGGTGAGGAACGGCAGCCTCGGGGTAATTTTATTCACACTTTGCATTAGAGGCACCTCCAGTGTTTTACTAATTTCACTCTTGAGTGACCTGCTTATAGTAACCCATTTGTTTCTGGGCAGCTCCCCGCGATGCAGCTTTTTACTGGAACAAATACTGGGAACTGTATTAAAATGAGAACCGAACCTGCGAGCCAATGAGTTCGGCGTTTCTCCACAGCCGTCGGTGCAGCTCTGCTAAAGGGTACCTTTAAGAATTGCCTGCACACTGAACCCCGGCGTCTGTTTGTTTGTCTGAATCCATTCATCATTGCCTGTGGGCCGGGCCTTTCCTGTGACAGTGGAGGAGAGGAGGGTGGGGGCTGAGAGGACTCTGGCTGCTCACTGTCCAAGGTTAGCGGACATGCACAGAGCTCCGTCTCTACAGGGGGCACTGAAGCACTAACAAAACCAAAATCCATGTAAAAGATTAGAAAGGTGCTGCAGAAAAATGTTGTCCTACAAAAAAGATGGAAAATGTCCTGGTTAGGGTTCACTCTTTTTCCACAGAAAAGACAGGAAGCAGGACACAGCAGGGAGATGTTTGCCCTGGGACTGTACACGGCAGACTACAGCCCAGTCACCAGGAAAGTATGGTGGCGTTTTACGTTTCTGCAAACCAAGAACAAGTTGAATTGTTTTGTATTCAGTCAGAACAAGTGACATACACAGAAAAAATCAGATAGAGGTGTTTGGTATTTGTATTCATAGTCGTTACGTTAGTACAGTTCTTATGTTACATTATTATTTAAAGAGGTTTCAGAACAGAGAAAATTCAGATGAGGACAACATTTGCATTTGGGCACATTTGTGCACATCTGTGACATTTGAATTGTTTCATGTACCAAACCATATATTTCACTTGTATATTACTTATGGTGTTCAATACATCCAAACACAGCAGTTTTGGGCTTCATAAACCAAGCTATGATCTACAGTTTTATATAACAATCGCTCAGTCTGTGTTCAGTCTCGTGTTTGGGTTCATAACACCATCCGCACACAGCTCGGTGAATTTCACCGACTCCTCCAGGAACTGTGTCTGGCTTATCTCCGTAAAACAGTTACCGTTTCCTTAATCCACCATCGAAATAACCACTAGTTCTGCTTTATACTTGTTGTGTAAACTCCACATACGTCGGAAAATCAAACTCCATGGTGTCTGGGTTTATAATATTATCCATAGTCCCACAACAGCGTCTCAATGACGGCCGCTACCAGCGCTGGTTCAGGCGGAGAAGCAGCAGTTTGATTCAGCGACGGGAAGACGGCGGTGGTGACAGGCGGAGCTTCTCAAAGCTGATTGGCTGAGTTGGGATATTTCAACTCGTGCGAATTGGTGCCGCGTCCTTCTTTCTGTTCGCGCCGCCTCAAACGCGTCTATCGCGCCGCCCGGCTTTTTCGCAACCTATCGCGTCTGTGCATTGATTTTGCATGTAATCTGGTTGCGCCGCGTTTGGTGTGAATGCAGCATAACAGGTAAAGACAGGATGTACAAAGCCCCTCTGTGTGGATGACTGGCGCTCGGGCACGTATCCGTCTTGTGTAGTAATGATCCGGGGCTTATTACAGTGGATCACTGTCAACACTTTAATGGACTTAATGAAGTGACTGAGTACGCAGAGCCGGATACAAGCACAGCAGTTTTAACAGCTTTTGACCTGTAAATCAGGGAAAATACTCAAGCTGACATGTTGATCTTTATGAAACATGGCCTCATACTGATCAATTAAAAGAATGCTTCATGAGCAGATTTCACAATCAGCAGATTGTTATTGTTATTAGTCGTTTAGCTTTTGAAATTATGTTAAAATGACATGTTTGCCATCATAAAATCCTGTGTTTAATTAATTTGTCTGCTTGGAAGCGGACCACCACCCGCCTCTTCAAGCGGTCTTGATTTATTTAAGGGCTTCACACCAGCCCAAACGGACCGTACTAACCGAAACAAACGGACCTGAGTGGGTTTAAACAAATCCAAACAGGTTAGGTGGGACAACATGTACTCCAGAACAACCTACATGCTACTTGGCATGAATCAATATAGGGTTGACATTGTATAAAATTTCGCAAACAAATTTCCAATGTGGTAACTCCACTGGAGGGATGAACATTATTCTTCCAAAAGATATTCTCTCAATTGATGACATCACTTGTGCACATGTATCAGCCTTCACACAGCTCCTTCAGGCAAAAGGCTTTAAACTTACTTTTCCCCACATATGCAGCAGTACTCCGATCACCTGGGAACACACTTTGATGTGTAAGAATGATGGAGTCTCCCACAGTTTAGATACATTTTTAGCATCAGCAAAGGCTGGTGCATCGGTGACAGGTGTCACTACGTGTTCTGTGACACCTTATTTTGCTGTCATCTGACACATGAGCACAGCTTACAGTTCACCGCAGGATATCAGGGCCAGAGAAGGAGCCCCAGTTTGAGTTCACCTCGTGGGATTATTTACTAAGAGACCCATACATGGTATAGCCCCGTCTCCAACTAAATATTATATATCCTACTAACTTCTTTGGAAAAGGAAAGTATCTTAAATCTGTATTCTCTCTCCTGACCATCAGGGGGGTGACTCCTCTGGTCGTATAGAAGTCTATGCTTCTTGTGTTAAAGCTGCATTCTCTCTCCTGACCACCAGGGGGTGACTCCTCTGGTCGTATAGAAGTATATGAGAAAATGACTACCTCTCCTGATTCATTCCCTCAGTAAACATTGTAAACATGAGTTGCAAACAAAATATGAGTTGTAAAGCATGGTACTGGAGCGGAGCTCACTGTCTCTGAACTATCCCTTTACATTCTACTTCTAAATACTTCTTGAGAAGTAATTGCTGACTTTTTTTTTCCAGAACAAATTGTCCACTCCCTTTGTAATATCACCTTTGAATTAGCACTCTGTGCCTAATTAATCACAGCCACAGCTCTTTGATTACTATAATGATTCAATCAGAGGGACATTAGTGTCTTGCCCAGGGTCAGGTGTGAAGATCAATATGAGTTTCATCACCAGCAGCAGCAGCAGAGATGCATCAGACTGGGACTGGTTATCCATCTGTAGAAGTAGAAGTGCTCCTGCTTTGCAGGTGAGCACAAGCTGGTTGCAAAGACTAATCCATCCTCCGACACACTCTTTGCTCAACTCTGGAGGAAAAAGCCCCCACCGTCACATCCAGTCAGTGCTGAGCTGTGAGGTGATTTACTTACTGATTCCTTGTCACAGAGTAATTTATGGGGCCGCCTTTGGTCTTCCGGGATCCAATCCTCAGCACTGCATCAGACTGCAGAGGATTTGCATTTGAGCAGAGTGTAACAAACTCCCTGTGGTCAGCGTGTGGCCCTGTTTGAATGTGGCAAAGCAACTATTAACAATAAAACAATACATTTATAGTTTTATTGATTGTTATTCATGAATGATAATCTGTGAACCAGTCTATATGTCAGTCAACATGGCTGACAAAATGGCAGAGATATATTTGAGGTTATGTAGGTTTCGTGCCGTAACATACGGCTACGGTACGTAGCATAGCCTACGTTACTACTGTTTTTAACAGGTGGACTTTTTCAAATCCAAACCACAATCTTTTCCTAAACTTAACCAAGTACTTGAGTTACCTAAACCTAACCAAGTAGTAGTAAAAAGGTGAAATTCATGAATGCAAAACTGACTCGAGAGTGCCATGTAGACAACGTATCATCTACAACGGTTCATTTTATATCTTACAAAAAAGTTACTCCTCATGTTTCGTGCATGTTCCTAAGAAACTATTTTAAATTTCTGCTTGTGACATGAGTACAGTCTTTTCAAAATAAACTTGGACCTTCACAGGAAACAACTAGTTAGGTTGAGGCAATGACTAATAAATCAACGTTATCTTCTTGTTTCAGTCGGGTCTCCCGGCTGAAGGGTGTGTGGGGTTTTGTAGTCTTTATACTTCCTGGTTCATGTTCATGTGGATTACATACAAGTTCATTTTGTGAGATGCACCACATAAATGAGAACAACCTGACGTAGAGCATCATATCTGTAGCGTAAAGCCACGGACCAAGGTGCCCTGTTTGAGTCCATATTATGAATCACACTGCTTTTCTTGGCAAGACCCACCCTGGGTAGCATCCAAGCGCTTGGATTGGCCAGGCGTCCATGCTCGCAGGAGTACCGCTAACCCAGTGTGGGGCGCGCCCCTCTAGTGGGTCGTGGAGGTATTACAGGTTGGGCGTGGGAGGAGATGCTGTTTTATTTTAATGTTTTACATACATTGTTTTGTTTTTTGATACATATATATATATATATATATATATATATATATATATATATATATATATATATATATATATATATATATATATCTTTTATAATCCTTTATTAATCCCACAGTGAGCAAATTATTCTCTGCATTTTACCCATCCTTTTTAAAACTGGGCTTCAGTGTCTTGCTCAAGGAAACTTCAACATGAAACTATGGAGAACATGGATGAACCGCTACCTTGTGGTTTCAGGACGAACACTCTCCCCATGAACATGGTAACTTTACATAGTACAAAAGTACAAAGTACACGGCCATAAAACGTTGTTACACCGTTAACAGGTTACACTTGTGCATGTGTGACTCGTCGAGGGCGGGGCTTAACGGAATACACACATATGCGATTGGTCGAGTAGGATCAAGTGAGAGGATTTACAAGGCGTGTGATTGGTTGGCGTGTTTCCTGGACCGAGAGGTTGCAAAGGCAGGAAAAGTTTCGCTGGTGAAATAGAAGCGAGCCATCAACAGTTAATAATTCGGTAATAATAATAATTGGTTTTTGGTCCAGGGTCCAGAAACAACGGCGTCTGGGTCCGGACCCGGACCGCGGTCCGCCTGTTAGTGACCCCTGTTATATATGCTTCCTTTAGGCAATATTATCAGAAAACATTCCATAAACTTTCACTGTTATGCCGATGATACTCAACTATATTTGTCAATCAAGCCAGATGATGCGAGAGGTCCTGGGTTCAAATCCCGGACGAGCCCAAGAGTGACTTTAGCTAATGTAGACTGTTAAATTATAAGAGCAAAATAACGTAAATATGTTTCCTTTGCAATTTAGCTAATGTCGTGGGTATTGCTGGATCATCACATGTTCGTAAAAATGTATCTGGTTGATTGCAGAACACATCCTTTCTTGTGCCAAGACATGCTTCTTTAACAAACGTGCCTGACAATGGAGGATTTCGTCAGGCAGACATCAAACGAGAAGACCTTTTCTTGGCTCGTTGGTCTAGGGGTATGATTCTCGCTTCGTGTGCGAGAGGTCCCGGGTTCAAATCCCGGACGAGCCCAAGAGTGACTTTAGCTAATGTAGACTGTTAAATTATAAGAGCAAAATAACGTAAATATGTTTCCTTTGCAATTTAGCTAATGTCGTGGGTATTGCTGGATCATCACATGTTCGTAAAAATGTATCTGGTTGATTGCAGAACACATCCTTTCTTGTGCCAAGACATGCTTCTTTAACAAACGTGCCTGACAATGGAGGATTTCGTCAGGCAGACATCAAACGAGAAGACCTTTTCTTGGCTCGTTGGTCTAGGGGTATGATTCTCGCTTTGGGTGCGAGAGGTCCCGGGTTCAAATCCCGGACGAGCCCAAGAGTGACTTTAGCTAATGTAGACTGTTAAATTATAAGAGCAAAATAACGTAAATATGTTTCCTTTGCAATTTAGCTAATGTCGTGGGTATTGCTGGATCATCACATGTTAGTAAAAATGTATCTGGTTGATTGCAGAACACATCCTTTCTTGTGCCAAGACATGCTTCTTTAACAAACGTGCCTGACAATGGAGGATTTCGTCAGGCAGACATCAAACGAGAAGACCTTTTCTTGGCTCGTTGGTCTAGGGGTATGATTCTCCTTTTGGGTGCGAGAGGTCCCGGGTTCAAATCCCGGACGAGCCCAAGAGTGTATTTAGCTAATGTAGACTGTTAAATTATAAGAGCAGAATAACGTAAATATGTTTCCTTTGCAATTTAGCTAATGTCGTGGGTATTGCTGGATCATCACATGTTAGTAAAAATGTATCTGGTTGATTGCAGAACACATCCTTTCTTTTGCCAAGACATGCTTCCTCAACAAACGTGCCTGACATTGGAGGATTTCGTCAGGCAGACATCAAACGAGAAGACCTTTTCTTGGCTCGTTGGTCTAGGGGTATGATTCTCGCTTCGGGTGCGAGAGGTCCCGGGTTCAAATCCCGGACGAGCCCAAGAGTGACTTTAGCTAATGTAGACTGTTAAATTATAAGAGCAAAATAACGTAAATATGTTTCCTTCACAATTTAGCTAATGTCGTGGGTATCGCTGGATCATCACATGGTAGTAAAAATGTATCTGGTTCAATGCAGAACACATCCTTTCTTT
>JBAMJR010000203.1:377500-542500 GCA_038501785.1 Myoxocephalus aenaeus | reverse complement strand
AGACATCAAACGAGAAGACCTTTTCATGGCTCGTTGGTCTAGGGGTATGATTCTCGCTTTGGGTGCGAGAGGTCCCGGCTTCAAATCCCGGACGAGCCCAAGAGTGACTTCAGCTAATCTAGACTGTTAAATTATAAGAGCAAAATAATGTAAATATGTTTCCTTTGCAATTTAGCTAATGTCGTGGGTATTGCTGGATCATCACATGTTAGTAAAAATGTATCTGGTTGATTGCAGAACACATCCTTTCTTGTGCCAAGACATGCTTCTTTAACAAACGTGCCTGACAAAGGAGGATTTCGTCAGACAGTCATCAAACGAGAAGACCTTTTCTTGGCTCGTTGGTCAAGGGGTATGATTCTCGCTTTGGGTGCGAGAGGTCCTGGTTTCAAATCCCGGACGAGCCCAAGATTGACTTTAGCTAATGTAGACTGTTAAATTATATGAGCAAAATAACGTAAATATGTTTCCTTCACAATAATATGAATTAATATGTAAGCAGTCTTTCATTCAGACACGATTCACTCGAGGTCAATGCTCCTTGATTACAGGCCTGTGATAGTAACACTTCCTCTTTTGGGTCACACGCTAAAGACGCTGAAGATCATGTCTGCAGGCATTCCGCTCCGTTTTCCCTTCAGCTGCCTGCAGAACTCATGTTGTGATGGAACATCAAACTGGACGTCATTCATCTCTTCTGTGGATTTAGATTAAATAGGAAGAGTGAGAAACCGGGTCACGAACACAGACCGGATTGTGGTGGGAGTGTCGCGACTTGGCTGCAATTTTTAGATTAGATATATGACCTGTACACCTAAACCTCATGCCACATGAACCGTATCTTCGCTGACCCTCACTGACTTACTGTCACGGGAGCACAATGTTAGGACCCAAACGCAGACCACAGGAGACAGTATCAGTGAACGTAATTTTATTGGAGACCCAACCAAAAAGTGTGAAGCCCGACGCAGAGGCAGGCAGATCGCGATGGAGTCCCGTGGCTCGACGTCGGAGGCGGGCAGACAAACAGGAAGGACCTGGGTTGATATGCAGCCGGTGATGAGCCGCTCGGGGGTGTGGCCATGGGTGGTGTCTGGAGGCAGGACCAAGAACACACAACGAGCACATGGCAAAAACAAACAAACAGGGGGATGACAGACACATGAGGTCAGGAGACTTGGGGGAACAGAGGTAAACACACAATGGCTCCGACAGGGATCCTGACACTTACATCAACTGGAGAATCATTTACACATTGCTATATACTTTATATACAGACACATTGATAACAGATCACATTTTTTATGTATTCTTACATTTTTCATATTCTGTTGTAAATTTATAATTATATGTCTTTATACTATTGCTTATTGAAATGCAACGACCACAAAGTAAAATCCCTTGCATGTGCAAATATAGTTTCTGACTCATTCATAGTCTGTGTGGAAGACACTGGAATGGTTCTTTCATGTGTGAGACAGCATACATCAGGCTTTACTGGACACATTGCTTTGCTAACTTTGCAAAACAAAATGTAATATTCAATACCAGATCAGTTGTCACTGATACCCGAAGCAGCTATTTAAGTCAATGTCCTAATCCTAACCGATACCAGAAACAATATTGTTGATAATAATGTTCAACTACCACTAGAAGACCCAGGACACGCTGCAGGGATTATATCTCCCGGCTGGCCTGGGAACGCCTAGGGATCCCCCAGAATGAGCTGGAAAGTGTTGCGGGCCACCGCGTCCCGACCCCGGATAAGCAGCTGATAATGGATGGAATAATGGATGCATTCAGCTAACGTTGTTCTATGGTCTGTTTGTATTTGTTATCTTCAGAGTGCTGACACTTGATACGTATGTATACTATATATATGTGAGATCCTTTGATTCTACTCTTGACTGATTGGCTGGCAGCACAACGGCACATGGGTTCATTTAGAGCTGATGAGCCATAATCATACTCTACGTCTGAAATTATTTGTTGGCATGTATAGTTATCAGAACCTATCTTTCTGATGATGATGTGGCCTCTGGCTCATTCATAGTCTGTGTGGAAGACACTGGAATGGTTCTTTCAACTTTTGGTTGAGCAAGTGGAGACACAAGAGCCACTTCATCACGCATACATATTGGGGAACATCTTTTATATTGGCATGAGATGCAACGTGGAGGGAAATCACCTGCCGTAACGTTGTAATGGATCTCAGTGAAACCCTCCTTCTGGTTTTCCCTGACAGTTTCATAAAACTCAGTTCATTAAGTTGCTTTTTCTCTCTTTCACAACATGGAGGTGCCGTTTGGTCCGTCTGAAGCATTAAACAGGCGGTGATGACCGCTCATAACATCCCTTTACTCGGCTGATGAGGTGCAACATGGATGCATGAACGGAGATTTGAGAACGTTTAGGCTCGTGGATCTCCTCCCTGCAATGTGTACCGTGCTTCCTGTATTAATGTGAATAAGTATTTAGTAACAAAGTGGTGGTTTTCACTGTGAAACAGTCTGATAAAGGTCACAACAAAATCATATAAACTACTTACGAGGTTATTCAGTCCTGTTTAGCAAAAGCCATGATGAATTCAACTTATTAAATCACATAACAATACCCCTAGGCCGCAAGGTGAACCACGAAAAGTCTTCTAGAAAATTATTCCCGCTCCACAGTCGCGCATCTACACAATCTTTAGCTCATAAAAAAGAACGAGTCGTGCTAAGCTACCAAAAAAAAGTTTGTCGCTGAATTTCCAGTCGATTCTCGATGCGTCTATGTTTTATGCAGAACTATTTTCTTCAGAGCGTAATAATATCTTGCTCGCGAGTGGTGGCACGGTTCGACACGTGATCATGCTACACCAATAAGGTAGCTGATTTCTGTCAACAGAGTTGCAAGATGGCGGCCACCGTGTCTTCATCGAGCAGTACGGACGACGAAGAAGATATACCGGATTGTCTTATTGCATCTAAAATCAAATTTTGTTATATGCATATTACTTCAGTGAAGCACGAGGAGGTACATAATTTCACCACTGCACGATGGAATACTTTCAGGACAAGCCTACAAAAGTGGCTCGGGTTGAAGGGTGAGTCTCGGGACGTGGCTGAGAACTTCAAACACTGTGTTGATGTGGAGTTTGACAATATTCCCGAGGATGCTGGTTTCCATCACACGTGTTATCGTGGATTTACGGACAAAAACGCCATCTCAAAGGTGGAAAGACGTCTCGCACGTGAGAGGCAAGAAGCTACGGAAGACCACGAGGCCATTCCATCGACTTCTACCAGCACGAGTATAACAAAGAAACTGCGATCTAGGTCAGGGCTGGCAATCGCAGGCTCTGGACCCGTCCTTCCTGCCCTGTGCATAATTTGCAAAAAAAAGGAGAAATTCATCAACCGAGCAGGCAAACGACAAAGGGATCCTCTTTCAAAGGCTGAAACATTAACAGCAGGTAAACACACACACACACACACACACACACACACACACACACACACACACACACACACACACACACACACACACACACACACACACACACACACACACTCTGTGGTTGAGTGACTGAAAGGTACAATTATGTGTGAGTGATATGTCAACAAACTCATTGAACTATCCTTTTTGTTTCGTTAAGGCCAATTGCAGAAAGCTGCCGAGTTGAAGGATGACCAAAGTATATTAATACATATAAAAGACAAAGACTGTGTGGCTCTGGAGGTGCAGTACCACAAAGGCTGTTACAATCAGTACACCAGGTTTTTGACGAGGCCTGAAAAACCAGAGAAAGAACAGTAAGTTATTTATTATATTGCATTTCAAGGAGCTCATAACTTAACATTATAAAAGTAAACATTCAAACTGCATTCTGTTGTATGTGCACACAATCACAACACTTAATTTATTTACTTCTCATTCATATGTGTTTTAGGAATGAGCCCATGTTTGATGTCAGCTATAAAATATTCTGTGAGAGGATAATTCAATTCGCCAAAGGCTGATTGTCAACAAAGAGGTGCTGAGAATGGGCCAGCTGAGGAAGGCCTTCGTTGAACTGGTGACAGCAAATGAAGGTCTTGATGCTTCAGACTACAGGTAACTGCAATGCATTTTTCTCTCAAGTCTTATTATTTGTCATGTGCAAGGCTAGCTTTACACAAAATGTGTGTGACAGGCTTGTTTGGAGAAACAGTTTTTAAGTCTCGCTGTTTGCACAGACATGTACCAGTCGGCACCAAGGAGAACTGTGTGTGTTTGTGATGTTGTGTGCCTTTCTTGTGCAGCTTTGGTGTTAAATGTGCTGTATGGCAGATGGGTTCTAGCCTGAAATGTCTTGTACCACCTCCACCACTCTCTGCTTTTGATGGTACTCCTGTGACTCTTAATTGTCACTGTTTTGTTGTGTTGCAGACAGGATATGTTGAAGAAGAGGCTGACTCGTGATTTCCCCCAACTGATGTTTCACATCCCCAACAAGCGCAACATCTGCGAGCTGGTTTTTGCAGAGACTCTGTCAACGGATACACTCGTGGACACGCTACCTTATCCATCAGGTGCGGAAACCACACAGTCTAGTGAGTTGAGCCAGACGGACAGCGAGACTGAACAAGGGACTACAAAGTGCCAAACAACACAAGAGGACGTACCTTAAGGCTTTTAAAAGTTTAGGTACCAACTTTAACTTGGAGCAGTCAACATTTGCACTTCTTTGCCAGTATGTGTGCCACTTATATGATCAGCCAGCTGCCGAAAATGTAAATGAAGCTACCTAGGTACAAGGCTTTCTGTATGGCATCATCGGCCTTGCCAGAATTATGCATTCCCCCTACTACTGATGCCCTCCATCAGCACTGCAAAAGGGGCAAACTACCAGGCTGCAATAATGAGGTCCTGTCTCAAAGAAAACATAAGTGTTCCATCACCTGCTGGACATGGTTGGAGAATAGAGGATGGCACCTAGCACGTCACCTGGATGACCAGAAATCCGGCCCCTGACAGTGTTTTGCATGTAATACACTGCGGCTGCAAAAGTGCCTGTGAGACAGGCAGATGTTCCTGTGTTTCTGCAGGACTGTGTTGCACAGACTTATGTCGTTGTTCTAATTGTGCCAACACAAAAGAAACTGAGGAACTGGAAGATGACTGTCCTGACACTGACAGTGAGGGCTGAGTTTCCTTATTCTGTTTTGTACAGTTGTGTGTGTGTATATATCGTGTTTCATATTTTTCATAAAGATTGTTTTTATGGTTGATCAGTGTTGTTTTCATTTGTGTAAGAAAGAAAGAATGAATGAATAAACAAATGGTCATTGATATAAGTACAGTTACTGCCTTTTATTGATACAAGGAGGTTTATTTGTCACATTCATAGAAATACTAAAGTAAAGCATTTAGTGAAAGTTTGATGTTGAGGTGTATTCCCAGGTATTTTAAGAGATCAAGAGATAGTTTTAATGTCATATGCACAGATAACAGGCAGTTATTCTGTACAAGTAAAAGCTTATTTTGCTGGGTCCTCCTAACACAGAATTACAATAAACTTTAAGGAAAAAAATAAAATGAAATAAGCTTAAGGCCAAAGAAATATAAATAAAAATAAGGCACAAAATATAGTGACAGTATTGCACAAGAATATGCATAAAACTTGATCTAAATGACTTAACATAAACATAACATTATCGTACATTTGCCTCATTGTTCTTCTTGGCTATGTATACAGCACTGTTTAGAATCCATTTGGCCCACTTTTGAGGATGTTCGAGTGTTTTCCTCTTTATGGTAACGTTATATCGATCCATGGGGGCCGCCATCTTGCCATTCTGTTGACAAAAAAACAGCTACCTCATTGGTGTAGAACGATCACGTGTCGAACCGTGCCACCACTCGCGAGCAAGATATTATTACGCTCTGAAGAAAATAGTTCTGCATAAAACATAGACGCATCGAGAATCGACTGGAAATTCAGCGACAAACTTTTTTTTGGTAGCTTAGCACGACTCGTTCTTTTTTATGAGCTAAAGATTGTGTAGATGCGCGACTGTGGAGCGGGATGAAACGATAACGGGGTTCACCTTGCGGCCTACCCTGAACTGATTATGTAGGTCAATAGATTAACAGAATAAATTAGAATTGCTCTTTGAATGAAATACTTGAGTAGATTCCTGACCTATGGGATTTGTATGTTAAGGTATTTTACTAAAGAAATAACATGAACTTCGCTATGAAAGGAGGGCAAATTTCTGTGAGAAGAATACACTCTGAATAGAGTGTGTGTATCCTTGATGCCTAATAAACTTATGTAATGCTTTTCTTTCCTCATAAAACATTCTGGAACCTGCATTAACATCCTTGTTTGTGTCAGTGAGCATGTTTTCTTCTTAGCAGTAGTATACCACATAACCTTTACATCATTATAGTTGTTATTGATGTGAACTCTTGAGTGCATTTAGATATATCAAAATAAATAGTTATGTAAATTACAAAAACATTATTTTGTTTTTTTATTAAATCAAACTATGCAGCAGCCCCACGGCCCACTACATACGAGTGGGCCACAGGCCAATGGTTGAAAGTAATGGATGTAATGAACTTAACTTGTCAAGTACGTATCAAAGTACTTCACGTTTATTTGAACCAGTTTGTTTAACCCAAAGCGTCATATCTCTCTAAACCTAAAGTACATGCCTAAACTGAACTAAACTCCCGTGGATATTAGGTATTAAAGGGTCGGAACAAACAACCTGTGTGGTGGTATGGGTTGAAGGACTTGTTGAACTAAATAGAAACCCACTCATAAAAGCATTGCTCAATAGCACAGCTTGTGGTCTGAAACCCTACAGGAGATGTGCAACATGCTGAGTAAAGCTGTAATTTATATCACTCAGTGATTACTTTATGTATCGATACTATTGTATATCATTCAGTTGGGATCTGAATCAGTGTTGACTGCTTTCAGGCTGTCAGATGCTGCAGCTGCCGCACATGGAGTCATTTCAAAAAGGTGATTATGAACGAAGTGTCTGCCCCGGGACGGGATGTATGATCGGCCAAACGCTGCCCTTTAGTCTCATAATGAGTCACATCCCATGTCAATAAACCCTCAGAATGGCTCTCCATCCATCATCGGCCGGAGGTCGCTGTACGCACACAACAGAAGTGAAGGTCGGCTTTTGTCTCAGACCTTCATCAGCCTCGAAATAGATGAGCTGGCGGAGCAGCCGTGACATTTGATGGGGTGAGGGAACGGTGACCTGACCCAGCCAGACATACGGATAACGATGTCGGGCCTCAGACTCAACCATTTGGATCCTGAAAGGAATGATTTATTCCTCATAAAGCCAACACATTCTCACTCCCAACTCATCAAATACAGATGCTTGGTCAGTGCCCTTTGGCCTCGGAGATCTTCCCCTCTAGCGTGTCATTATACGCTTAATACGGACATAGCCTCATTTCAAAATAAACTCCAGTCTTTACAGGGAATTAGGTTTACCACTTTTATGAAAAGAGCGTGGTTGCCGTTAACTTGACTGACTAGCGACACAAGACCTGTGTCTGGCGAATCACGTGACGGACAACTGAGGTGTACATGTTTACGTTTACTTTCACACTGCGTGAACGTACACTCGCACAACGGTTCGTAAAATATGCTCCAAAAAGATTTTGGGTGCGTTTTCTTCAGAAAGCCAGCAACGCGTTTCAATTTCCACTTGTTACATGCATACTGTCACGGTTTGGGTTTTTCTGGCTTTCCTGTTTTATTGTGAAGTCCTTGTCTTGTGTGTCCTCTGTGTTTCTGAACTTCCTCCCCTGTGATTGTCCGTGATTTCAAAATAAACTTCCGTCTTCACAGGAAACAACTCCATTAGGTTTCGGCAACAAAAGGGCTTTGTTAGGTTTCGACACATTTGGAGGGAGAATGGGTTGCCACATATAGACCTAAACACACATCCTCCATCCTCCACCCACAGCCAGGCCTTCCTAGTCGCCGTCAGCCCACACATGGGCATTAAAACGCATGTACAAGTGGAACAGACCTGTGCTTATGTACATTCCTGGTGGTAACGTGTCTGTCTGACTGAAACAGAAACTCTGGACCACTGTGGTGAGAGACTCTGTCTTCCATAATCTAAGTACAGTGTCTGTAAGCCCAGCCACCAGAGGACATCCCACTGCGCTGCTGCACTGACTCAGTAATTCCCATACACTTTCCAAATTGTGTGAACATTAGAGCGGTGCAGAGCTCCCTGCACTGAAGTCTGGAGTGTCTCCAAACAGCCATTCACAAGCGAGGGCAGGGACCTCCATCACAGACAGTCTGTCTTCCTTACGTCCAGTGCAGTCAGCGGGAGTAGGGGAAACCTCGGAGGAAGCCTTTAGAGGTGACGCACAAGGCAAGATCAACTTCCTTTCTTTATTTAATGTAATCCTGCAGTATTTTGAGTCTGTAAATCATATTTAATTAGGACAGTTAGAAAAGTTAAACTAAAGATGCAACACATCCTCAACGTCCTTTTCAAATAAAACCGAGTTGGGGAAAAAGCTTATTGTGTATCGTGTTTTAGTTCCAGAGATAATGTCTGAAAGGAGCTTTTCATTCAAAGCCGGAGTCAGCAGACTCAATGACCAGTAAAGCAGAGCTAATGGCAGCAAACTGGACCTGTGCTGGATCAACATTGACCAAAGAGAGAGGCGCATCTGATAGGAAACCAGCACAGGAACTCGAAACGTACCAAGTTATAGAAAAACAATAAACTGTATTTTCCTGCATGAAAGCTATGCCAGCCTGTCCGCGGTCCAGGGTAGTGCGCATCGAGCTGTGTTGACTTGTGTGCTGCGTTTCTTCAGTCAACAGATGTGAGCCCCGAGCATCCACGGGAATATTTGAAAAGGGAAAAAGCAAAGCGCACTGCATCGGCATCTCTCCGGCTTATGAAAAATGTCTTTGTCAAGTTCAGCATGAAACTAAATGTAATATGGAGACCGGCAGTTAGCGTTTAAAAAAAATATGATGCCACCACCAATACCAGGAGCCTTAATGTGATACTGATGCCAACAGAGTACTCCTTGTGAATGGAACCTGTGTCCCACTGGATAGCTAATACATATATAAGTTACAACTTTTAAAAAGTAATGCTATTACATACCTTATTACTTGGTATTAGTTACATTACTTGTTCTATTGCTACAGTATCTTCTATATATGGGTTGTTGCGGTAGTGGACCAATCACACAGCTAGCGGATCAACTGCCGGTATCGTGTGATTGGAGGAGTTTGGGGACCACTTGGTACGGACCCTTAAAGCAGAGCTTCTTTTCTGGGGACCAACTTTTGTAGAATTGACAAACCATCGCAACCTGATTCACATCAGACCTTATATATTAAAACACGAGACTGCGTTTGTGCATAAATAAGTGTTCCTTTTCACATCACCTTATGTGTTTAACAGATATACTCAGCAGGTGTTCTACAGCTCATATGACCTTGATATGAATACCAGCCCCTATTGTCCTTGATCTCTAAAGAATCAGCAACTCCTTGCCTTTAAAAATAAAAAATAAAAAAAGTAAAAAATATTATTAATTTTCTGCATAATTTTGATCAAAAGTCAAGAATCTGATCAAAAAATTAGTCCTCGGTCGCTCCCCAAGTTTTTTGAATTGTATTTTTGGTGACTTCCCATCATGTCCCAGAGTAATACTGCACCTCTTTAGAAAGATTAAGACCTAAATCATCCAACTATGCAATAATAATCACAATAAACACAAGCAATGACATGTTTTCAAGCCTTTCCAGTCCAAAATTAATGTTTTTCGGTTCAGAAATAAAGAAATGAGCCATTTTTACATAAATCTTTGTCGCACCATAATGAACGACTACTTGAAATGACCGTCTGCTTCCGCTTGTGTCATCTGACGCGCTTTCAGATGCGTTTGAGGAACGACGAAACCGTAGGACCTCAAAACGCGGAGAAAAAAATATATGAAATATAGCCGTTGCTTTCTCGCAGCTCACGACGTCAATACTTTACACACAGTGATCCCACTACTACTGGAAGATGCGCACAGTCTCCACGGTTACATGCGTGGTACTCTTTTCGAAATCCGTCTTTGTTAGGGGTAGATTAGCTAAATAGTGAAACGTTATAATCGCTCAGTCATATTGAGGAGCTTTACTTTATTACGTAATTATACAAATATAACGATCTTTTTTGTTAAATGTAGTCCATCGTTTCTCTTCTCAAAAGGGGTTAGAGTACTTTAGCCGTTTAAATGTATTAAATCGGACCTGTGGTTGATGATTTAGGAGCGTTTGTGTGAAATTAAAAAGCACTTCCTCATTATCGAAAAATCGGGAGGGGGGGGCTCCGGGAGCTCCGGCGGATGAGGTTAATACATCTTTGTTTCATTTACGTGTTAAAAAACCTAAAACAGATGGTAAATACTTTAGAAATGAGACCAAATAGTAGTGGTACTTTCCATCTCCTCTCATCAGCGAGACTAACAGAGTGTAAGCTAGCCTTTCATATTAGATCAAATATTTCCTCATGTGGCACAAAGGTTTACTGAAGATAAATATTAAAAGACTCGGGAAGAAATTCTGCGATTGTATTTGGCGAGCCAAATCAGATCTCCTGTGATAATTGTGATAGTAACTCCGTCCTCTTTGTTTCGTCCCTCGGTCTCTCCCTTCCTGTTTGTCCTCCTCTTCTCCTCCTCGCTCGTCCTCTCTGCTCATCAGTTCCTCACCTCTTCTCCACATTTTCCCAGCTGAGCTGCATCTTCTTTAATAGCATAATCATCTGGCGGTAGCCCTCAGTCTGCTGTGTGCCATCAGGGACTCGGTGTTCAGCGTCATGAACGAGGACCTGATGTGTCGGAGGTTGTCGGGTCAGCACCGGCCACAGCACACATGAATGGATCCTATTTCTACTATAATTACATTCCACATCTATAATTATAATACAGTTAGGCTCTCAGGCCTTTTGTAATGTTTTCAAATACGAATTCTCCTGTAGATGGACTTCTCTAATTTAATTTATCTGCTGAGTCATGATACTCTGGATTTGAATATCTAATATGTTTTTGCAAGATTTCTGCTCGTGTTTTTTTAACATAAAAAACATATCCTACATATCGGTGTCGAGAATAAATAGTCGTAATATTTTGAGAAAATAGTTACAATACTACAAGAATACAGTTGTGATTGTGTTAAAGAACAAATTGTAATATTTCACAAATAAAGACATGAAGGACAAAGTCAGACAAGGAAAACATTCCAGATTTGAATTGAATATGACACACATGAGAGCAGTGCTGAAGACAAAGTCACAGGTTTGAGCAAATGAAAGCAGTTCCATGATGTATGAGTAATTATGAAGGCTGAAATCCAGCAGGGACCTGGTTTAGTCCAGCAGGGACCTGGAGTCCAGCAGGGACCTGGTTTAGTCCAGACAGCTGAGACCAACGCTCAGTCAAGTCTATCAGTCCTGCTGTGCATTACGTCACCGCTCTGCTCGTATGCAAGCATCCCATTCAGACCGTCGGACAGACTTCAGGTGGATCTTTTTCTCTCGATAATTTGCAGCATTGGAGCAGCTTCTGCAGGGTTTATAAAATGGAACCTCGACACAAGGTTATTAAATGAAGGCTGGGACACGGTCTTGACATATGTCCAGTTTAACTGGAGCTGCGATGCTGGAGGGTCCCAGCAGACGGCCCAAGTAAAGGGATGGTGTCTCTCTGGATGCACTCCAAAGGATGGAACAAATTGTTCATGGTCTTTTGCTGAAATTGGTTCTAAATTGGTTCTAAATTGGTTCTACCTTGCTTAAAGGGTTAAAGATCTTTTCAATAATTGCAGAATTGTAATCCTCACCCATTAAATGTGACACCCTCCCTGCCGACGCCCTCAGTGGAACCAATCCATCGTGCTCATGGTCTACAGTCGCTCTCCAGCTAGTGAGCCTTTCGTCACATGAAGACCAGCTTTAACTGGCCATATGTTCATGTTTGCATGAGGAAAGGACAAGTGGAACTAATCTGAAGATAATATTGCTGGTATTTGAATGTAATTGTGGAGAGTGCTGAACGTCCTGTACTGTATTTTATTTGTATTTGAGCACTTCCTCATTGTTTGCTGTCATTTCCCTTCTCAAAATGAATTGTAGCTGAACTCCAAATTAAGAACTGAGAGCAGGGCCGGCGATTGCTATAGGCGAACTAGGCGACTGCCTAGGGTGACAAATGGGTTGGGGGCGCCCTCACAGCGCACATTTCAGCACTGTGAGCAATTCGCGACCACGCGACCGGGGGATGGCGCTGGCTCCCGCGAGCAGGGACGATTCAGCTGTGAGTTTTCTCATCAAGTACAGAGAGACACGCTTATTGAGAAACGGGCGCTGTAAACATCTTCACACGTCACATCAAAGATGTTCTATTACGGAGATGACAACAACTCGGCCAAAAAAAAACGTTTGTGCGGTCTGAAAAATGTGCGCGATCTGAAAAATCTATTGCGCGGCCACTTTGACTGGTCTAAACCATCTGGAGCACAGGGACGAAAACGAAGAAAGGAAGAAGAGGAAAAGAAAGTCAAGTATAGAGGTAAGTCTTCTCATCTCGGCCATTAAGGTGTCAAACGAAATACATTTAGTATTGTGCATCACCTAATATTGGACGTTTCATTGCTGTCACTTAGGCAACTGTTACTTTGCTAATTTGCTACGTAGGCTATTACTAGCAAACGTAACTTCACTGATAACCTACATGGATGTACATGTCAAAAGGCCAGTATCTGGATAACGTATGCTAGAAAAGTACAGTTGCTGTCTACATTCATTATAAATGGCATAAGTTCTGTTTAGTGAATTCACAACTAGCAGGTGCATACACACACAGTAACCATTTTGGGGATAGTGGTGGTGTTCACCCTTCTGTACAGTCCCTCCCCAGGAATATACT
Source organism: Myoxocephalus aenaeus (assembly GCA_038501785.1). Classification (NCBI taxonomy): domain Eukaryota; kingdom Metazoa; phylum Chordata; class Actinopteri; order Perciformes; family Cottidae; genus Myoxocephalus; species Myoxocephalus aenaeus. The sequence goes on along the minus strand of JBAMJR010000203.1, from coordinate 529,534 downwards.
AAAATGTATATGTGTTTTTTGTTTAGTTTTGTCTTTATTTTTTATTTTTGTTTTAAATTGGCCAGATGCACTCAGGCAATTTTTTCAGAGACCGCCACCTGCTGGAGAAAGGACGCCTGATTCGCCTCCCTCTGAACTTTGTAAGTAGCCTACACAACTAGTACTATTGTTGCTGTTTTTATTATTATTATTATTATTATTATTATTATTATTATTATTATCAATTATTACTTTCATAATCACATCACATTAATACTACTAATTGTAATCGGTAGCATTATTTAGCCTTGTAGCAGTGGTGGCAGTAATTGTAATTTATCTACTACAAGTTACATGGTGAGATAAAATGTATTTGTACAATGCAACTATGTGGTAGGATGATAGAAATGACCAAATGCAATTGTGTAACGAACAGCATGGATGAACTCTGTGTTTAAATACAGCTGCAGGAGAAGGGACATCCAGTAGTACTCAAGGGGCCAGTAACACACAGGCCAGGAACACACAGCCTGCATCAGGTGAGTCTATTTAATAGTATTTATTCAAGCCACATCCATACTTTAAAGTACAATAGAAACATGTTAGCATGTACTAAATACAATAGCTTGTTTTCTTAAAGAAGTTCAACCACATTCATGATCATTTCACTTATTATATTAAACACCGCTTGTCTGGCTATACAATTAGCTTGAATACAGGTGAAGGTGAAGGGACATCCAGGACCACATCAAGCACTCAGGGCACCAGTGAAACTACACTGCCGCCTGCAGACACCTCACCCTCCGCAATTCCTGATATCCAGGGAGAACCTATAGATCCTGCTGACTGGCCAGGCCTCTGTGATGCGGTAAGGAAAGAGTTAGTTTGCAGAGGACCATACCAGACCAGTCCAGACTTTACATTTCCAAAAAGAGATGATGAGAGAAGCTGCCACCACAACCACTTCTACAGGAAATTGGTACCGTAAATTTCGGGTTACAAGCCGCTACTACCTTCGGTCAGTGTCCCCGACAGCTCCCTGCTGTAGCCAGCTGGGGCTCCTGCTAGCGCTCCGTCACTTCCCCGCTAACTTCCGCTAGCTCCCTGAAAACCACCGAAGGTAGTGGGACCAGGCTCGACACCCGACTTGGGCAGAGGGGACGCGGGCAGTAGCAGCAGCAGCGGGCAGTAGCAGCAGCAGTGGCCGGTAGCAGCAGAAGCGCTAGCTAGCAGCGCTACTAGCTTGCTACAGCGGGGACACTGATCAGCCGTAGGAGCGGCTTGTAACCCGAAATTTACGGTAAATGGGAAGAAAATCAAGAGAAGCTGGCTTGTATATTCAAGGAAAAACAATACTCTGTATAGCTTCTGTTGCAAGCTCTTTTCACAGAAAAATTACCACGTCATTAGTAGTGGCCTAAATGACTGGAAGAATTGTAGTGAGGTCCTGAAAAGCCACAAGCACAGTCCAGAGCATTCGGGGCACATGACTGCATGGAAGGAATTGGAGACTCGACTTGAAAAGGGCCAGACAATTGATCAAATGGAAATGACACTCCTTCAAGCTGAAAGGAGGAGGTGGCGTGAAGTCCTGACCAGGTTGGTGGCCATAATATAGTCTTTGGCTGAGCGAAATATCCCCCTGTGGGGGAACTCAGACAGGCTATACCAGCCAAATAATGGAAACTTCCTTAAGGAAGTTGAGCTCATGGCCAAGTTTGACCCAGTCCTAAAACAGCATGTTGCTAATGTGGAGGGAGGAGCCAGCCATACAACATACTTAGCAAAGGATACTCAAAATGAACTAATTGATTGCATTGGTGAAAACATTTTACACTATATGTTAAAGGAGATAAAGCAAGCCAAATACTATTCAATTATTTTGGATTGTACCCCAGACCTCAGCCACATAGAACAGTTATCTGTTATAGTTAGAATGGTTGCAGTAGATGACACAAACACCCCTACAGTAAAAGAACATTTCATGGGGTTCCTTGAGGTGGAATCATCCACAGGAGAAAGCCTCTCCAACCTTATTCTGAAGAGACTAGAAGAGTTTAACCTTCCCTTTGCAGACTGCCGGGGACAGTCTTACGACAACGGTGCCAACATGAAGGGAAAGTCAAAAGGCGTCCAAGCCAGACTTTTGAAACAAAATCCCAGGGCTTTATTTGTCCCATACGGAGCACATACATTAAATCTTGTTGTTGCTGATGCAGCAAAAAGTTCCACAGATGCAATTAACTATTTTGGCTATCTGCAGAGAATTTTTACACTATTCTTAGCCTCCACACAAAGGTGGACCATCTTAAAGCACCACCTGAAAACAACTGTCAAATCCTGGTCAGATACAAGATGGGAAAGTCGCATTAACAGTGTACAGGCTGTAAGATTCCAGACAGGGGAGGTGAGGGATGCCCTTCTTGAGGTCAGGGAGAAAGCCACTGATTCTATGATTAAAACTGAGGCACAGTCTTTGGCTGAAGAAGTTGGGTCATACCGCTTCTCAATTTGTAGCATTGTGTGGTATGACATGCTGGCCAAAATTCATCATGTCAGCAAGGCATTGCAGTCAGTGTCTATGCAACTGGATGTGGCTCTGAATCTCCTGAGGACAACTGAAGCCTCTCTGGTCAGCTACAGAAGCACTGGGTTCGCTTCTGCTCAGGTATCTGAAGAGATCTCTGTGATGAGATGAATGTAGACACTGTCCTAAAGCAGAAGAGGCTGAGAAAAACCAAAAGACAGTTCTCTTATGAATCCCCTGATGAGCCAGAGGTAGATGCACTAAAGAGATTGGAAATTTCCTTTTTCAATGTCATTGTTGATGTGTTAGTTACATCACTGCAAGAACGCTTCAAGCTCTTGGGTGATGTTGAGGACAAGTTTGGAGTGTTGGTGAACTTTCCTAATTTGCCAGAGGAAGAACTCGCAAAGGAGTGCGAAACCTTCAGCAACACACTGAGCCACGGTGACCATAAATATGTTGAAGGGAGGGAACTGGCACTTGAGTTGAAGAATTTCCCTGTGTTGCCAAAAGCCGGCATGACGACAATGGAAATTCTGAATTACTTGAAGGAGAAGAAACTTGAAGAAGTTTTTCCAACTATGTGGGTGGCCCTAATAATTGCTGTCACACTACCTGTGACAGTAGCTTCTGCTGAAAGAAGCTTCTCTAAATTAAAATTACTTAAGACCTACCTGAGGTCAACGATGAGTCAGGAACGCCTCAATGGGCTTGCGCTGATGAGCATCAACAAAGAGGTCTCAAGTAACATATCATTTGATGATACCATCAACGAATTTGCCACTAGGAAGTCCAGACGTGTCAAATTGTAATGCTAAATGTAAATAGCCAGCCCTCTGCCAATAGCTAACCCCCCGCCCCTCTTCCTCTTTTCATTTGTTTGGTTGTTTGTTGTTTTTGTTTTGTTTATTCTACTATTTGTTTTGTATTTTGTTTTATTTTACCAATGTAATTTTATTTTCCTCTGTCTGCCAGTGCTATCATATGCATTGTGATTAATAGGACACAGGGGTGGGTGGGAGGGGGAGGGACGTGGATGGGTGGGAGATGCTTGTTCACTGCCTGTTTGGAGGGGGGGTAGGAGAGGTGAAGTGGGGGGGAATTTGTGTGTAAGGGGAAAAAAACTGTCAAACCCTATTCATTCATTCCCTATACAGCTTGTATCATGTTTTGAGGTTTGTTCAATAAACATATTTGTAAAAAAAAGAGTGTTTTGCACAGTTTGTTTATTTAAAATAATAACAAAGAAAATGTTCTGAAACTAACTGCAATGTAGAATAGTAGATTATAAGTGGTGAAAAACTGCTATACAAAGTAAAGCAGTTAAGTTAATATATGTCTCTTCAGTGATGTAAAGTATTGTGTGTGTCTGTGTGTGTGTGTGTGTGTGGGGGGGGCGCAAAACTCAATCTCGCCTAGGGCAACCAAAGGGCTAGAGCCGGCCCTGATTGCAACAAATGGCTTTACTTTATGCTTCTTTTGGCTATCCAAATCTGCTGAAAGATCGGAAATCCTATCCGTCACAGTATTCCTCTTTAGGCTAATTTAGCCAAAAGCCTGTCACTTAAAAAATAAATAATATATATATATATTTTTTTTTTTACATTTTTCCAATTATATATTTCCACTTAAAATATCTACAATTATTTAAAAAAATTGCGAAAGAAAAGTTTAACATATCCACTTTTTAGATGGTGGAGAAGGCATCATATGAGGACAGCTACCCAGTCCTAATATTAGACCATGTCAACATCTTCTCCTTCACATTTGTTGCTTGTAAATTTAAAATGTGACTGTTTTTTTTAGTACCAGGGTTGACCTTCAAAAGTACATCCTCTGAGGAGATGGGTAATCTTTCTAATCTCAAACTGACCTTTTCATTACTTCCTACACACAGAGCAGCCGCCTTGATGCTTGGTGAGGTTGGCACTTTGAGACACTCAGCCTCAGCTGTTGGCAACCTTTACCTTGACATTCCCACAGGCCTCACAACACAGGCCAGGAGAGCAAGCGAGGCTCAGAGCAGGCCAACCTGGAAGCTGTTTCACCAAGCAGGAGCAGAAACGGGCTGCTCTGATTTTTCTGTTTTTTGTTGGACACGTGAAGGGTTTTGTTTATTCCATTGTTTTTACACCACAGGCCAGGTGTGCAACAGACACATTGTAGTACGAGTCAGCAAATTAATTCTGACATATTGTGCCACAACATTTCTGCTGCTTGATACAAAAAGGAAATCAGTGCTCGTTGCTCATGATGAATTTCACAATCACCCGTTTATATTTCTACACTTCTCAACAAATAGGGTCCATGTCTACTGGGAAGGGATCCCCTTCCTGGTGCGGATCTGCATTCCATGGTGATGAGAAGGTTTCACTTCACTTAATTATAAATGTATTTATATTTACTTTAGGCCGCAAACAGGTGAGGATGTGTGTGTGCTCATTTGGTATTCTATCAATTTATGGAGTCGTGCAAGTCACTCCATTTCCACAACACTGTCCTGCAAATATTAAAAGGGCTTTTTATTTTACCAGGAAGTGCTATTTATTTTGTCATGTTTGTGACAAAAAACCACAGATGGGCGACAGACCTTGATGCTGCTGGTATGATGTCAATAAACCGTCAATAGAGGATTTGCACTTGCTGTGAGCCGTGCGACACCTCTAGAATCTCTGGAGAGACGCAGCTGAGCCACACGCTGAGTCATGCTGAGTCATGCTCCCTCCCCAGCTCTGTTCATACGGATGCGTGGCACCGCACTGCAAGCCTCCACAGATGGGGTGCAAGTTACCAGCATGCACAACGCGCTGTTCGGTGCATTATTCTCAAGTGAACATATTAATATTGATTATTATTTACTTAATTCCTGCACTGTCTTCCCCTTATATAAAGGATACTTTGTGTGTTTGGAAGTGGAGTTGTATGAGGTACATGATAGCAAAGCTAGCTGCTGTGCACCGCTCCGTCTTGCCTTCAGACAGCCCTTTCTGCCGTGGAACTGAACTGAAAGTTAAACTTACCTACGCTCTCTTCAAAGACTCTCAGCTGAAACTGAATTTCAGAAAACTATTCTAAATATACCGTACAGTTAATCTGATATTGAATAATTTCAGGTGTCTAAAATAGGTCCTCAGCAGTAAATCTCTCTGTTCCCGTGCTGGTGCTCCTGTCTGTTTCTACTCTCACATCGAAAATTATTAAAACGTGATCCCCAAGCAAATATATGTTGAGTCACTTTATGTGCATTGCACTTTTAATACGAATACATATTAACACAGAGTGCTTCACACAATGTGACACAGAGAGCTGGAACTCGGTCACAAAGAAATTGGCCTGAAATAGCTGATGGGAAAAGTCTTCAACTGATGACTCAATGATCAGCTTTTCTTTGAGATGTATCCAGTGACAACTTGTCATGTTCTCATGATCCCTCATCAGGAATGCTTCATGGTGTCGTCATGTCTGAGTGCTTTAATATGCACAGCATCTTACCCAAGTCGGAGAATATAAGAACACGGTGCTCTGTGAAATGTAGGACAGGCACCTTGAGGCCAAATTTAAGTCTGTCAGGGGATTAGCTCAAGTCTCCAACCCAGGATGAAAAGTCTGTATTAGGGGATGAGAGCGAGTCCCCCCCCACCCCCCTCCCCAGGTCCGAGGGCAGCACAGGATCCGGGGCCTAATTAATCACCAGTCTGTCTGAATTCAAAGATTCCAGGGCTCTCGCGAGTACGCCTTCCTTTCGGTAAAAAAATAAATAAACACACCAAAAAAACACAATTCTCAGCTGAAACGGAGAGACATCAGGGCTGGAGCTATTGTACCCCGTCCCAGAAGAGCCGTGGAAGTGATGAACGCGGCAGAATCCAAGCACGCAATCAGGCCGTCGGAGTCTCACAAGGAAACTATAAGACGCATCAGTTTGGGCGGGATGGGGGGCTGGTGGGGGGCTGACACTTTACCTCTCTCAGTCAGAGAGGTACTGCCCGTATTTCTACCATTTGGAAGCTGTCACGTAGGACAGCTTGTGCAAGTGACGGAACTGGGGGAATGAAATGAGGCTGGGAGCTGAGGGAAGGCAGAAGTGAGCGTTCTCTGAAAATAAGAATAAAGGGAGAGCAGGAAAGATTGCTCACGCTGTGGACAGCCGGGGTTAATAGCTGCACGCTGGCGTTTAACCTCCGTGATTAAGGTTCCTTGGTGAGGAAAGGTCTGTTGCCTGGCCGGGAGGATACTGTTTACCCACAATCCACTATATCACTTCCCCGGGATTGGGTCTGAGCTTGTGTTTGCACTCAGATCACGGAAAATGGGTGTGGGGGGGAGATGGAGAGGGGGGCAAATGTGCTACGGCAACAGCAGTATAAAGGCTGCCACAAGCTAGCTTCGCTAATAGGACTGATAGGAGCGCTAATGCAAAAGGAGGGTTACAGATGGAGTTGCTAATGCTATCCAGCAGCTATCTCTTGGACCGGCCGGACATGTTGGAACACGTCAACACACAAAGGGGCTGATTAGTTTGTGGGCCCGCGCCGTTGTTTTAACAAGTGGAGGGAGAGCGATACGTTTGCAGGCCCTGACATGACAGCTCATTTCATGTTGTGTGCTCTTGGTTTTATAAAGTAGCGAGTGACCCACCTCCTATTCACTGGAAGAGGAAACTCACTCACCGCGTTAAAGCAGTGCTCGACCAAGCTGGCGGCGCGGAAACCTAATGTAAGGCGGGATCATGAAGGAAGAAAATGTGTATTAATACAGTTGAAAAGGTCCATGACTTTACAAAGGAATGTACTCTACATGTGTCTTGGGTTGTTTTTCTTCATCACAAAGCACATATACGATATAAATACTGTGAACGCACCAAAACCTACAGCGCAGATGGCAAAGTCCAGAAACCCGATCAATCAGGTCAGAGTCCCAAACGGCTGCTTGAAGAGACAGGCCCCAAAATGGAGTATTTCAGATAGAAGGTGAGTACAGGTATATATATATATATATATATATATATATATATATATATATATATATATATATATATATATAAATATATACAGACAGTATGAGAAAAATAACATGTTTTTTAACATTAAAGTATGTAAACATGTTTTGTAGAAACCCAAAATATAAGTTGATATGTCTCCTTTCAAACTTTGAAAGGGAGGGAGGGGAGAATGGACGGGTCACAAAGGAGACCGCTGTTCATGTCCTGTGTGAAACCAAGTCAACTTGACTTCACCATAGTTAAGTAAACCTATGTTGGAGGTTTTGATCTGAAAAGAGACTGTCTTCATTTAACGAGTGGGAACTGTACATTTCCTGTGAACATGGAAGTATATTTTGAAAGACATGTAACGAGAGTAAGTTACACGTCCCAAACTGACACTAGAGGGGAACCTAGAGCCACTGACCAATCTGCATTTGAAGAGTTGGGCATGAGAATATGTTGTAAAAGCAGCATTACTACTTTTTCATGGAAAATGGTGAATAACTGCTGTTGCAATGAACACTATTGATTCTGACCAGGATGAATGATCGTATGATAATTTGACTGTGCCTATGATTTAGTATTTGAATTACTCTTTTAAAGATCGCCGTGTGAATCACCTTGATCTGTCTGCATCGGTCCACTGTCTCCAGGTCAATGACCTCTGACCTCTGACCAGCTTTATGCGCTTTTGGTCCAGGGAAAATGAAAAGCCTCCCTAAAAACCGCACCAAAAACTGCTACTGTCGTGCAATAAGATTGATATGTTAAATAAATAAAAAAATCCTCACATTTCAAAAGGCCGGTTGGGTCTCGTGGTCTTTTAGATGTGGGTTGACAATGCTCATGTTCCACAGGCAGCCAGAAGCACAATGCTGATAGATAATCAGGGAGGATAAACAGCATTATACAAACACACAAACGGCACTAAAGACTGCTTGATGGTTTCAAGACAATGTAAACGTCCTGCCCAGTCGATAGCAGCCACATATTGACCTGTTCTATTCTCCCTGCTGGTCTCCTCCTTGTTCACTTTGTTGAATCTGCTGTGGGTGAGGTGAGGTGAGAGCGGGAAGGTAAGGCTCGTGAAGCAGTACGCAACATTTTTCCCAAAGGAAGTAGTGATGCTCACAGTTGGGACGTTTACATTTTTTTTGTGGTATTTTTCTGAGATGTTTGATCTTTAATGACATAATGAGGAAGCTGCTGATGAAGAAAATCCGAAACATTGGAACAGAACATTTGCACAACTTCAAAAGTCTTTGGAGAAGAGTTCAAGGGTTATCAAAAAAAAACTGTAGTTGTACAAACTGAAGATGTAAAAATAAGATTTAAAATCACTATCAAATAATTAAACTCTGGGTCTCTGAAACAGAAAATGTATTGCAGATATGAGCCGAGTTACTCTAAAAAAGACACATTTTGACATGTGTATGTGTATACATATGTTATTTTCTCTCAAACATGAATTTACCTGCATACGTGCAAAAAATGCACAATCAATTTAGCGTGGGACAACAAAGTTACAGAAATGATTCACCATTGCATGTTTTCGTTTTTGAATAATGTGCGTCACCAATAAAACAATAAAAAAATGTCAACACACTGTCCAGACCAGACAGACAATGATAACCACGCCCACACCTTGACATGTTGGTCTTACATAAAACAAAACAAGATAACTTCCAACAGCTGCACAAAACACTCAACGCGTGCTGCAGTACGTGATCGACATAGCAATGCAAATTATCAAAATTGTTATGATTGAATAAACACAGCCGTTGACAAGTGCTTTAATATAACCACATTATTATTTTAGAACCTAATTATACAGGACCATATCCATTTGTAGAGAAAATGAGGATTTTAGAGCTCCCTGTAAACGTCTTAAATGAGGCTTCCTCTTGTAGTTTCAACCCTGGTTTCAGGCACGACTGCAGGGGATGTTTGACTGTCACTCTTGAGAATCACATTTTAAACAAGGGAAAACTACAGAATAGTACAGAGAACGCCTTGTTGCTGATAATAGAGCAGAATACAGATTACAGGGGGAAATTAAGTGGTAGTCCCAGGTGGTGATTTTCCTCAGATCCCAGCATGCACTTGGACGGTGGGATCAGAATATGAATCTCCCTGCAGCAGGTAAGTCACCAGCTCTGCCCCTGATCAGCCTCATGCTCTGGCCAGCAGACCTGCCGTGCCTCCAGCCTGTAAGAGTGCTCACAATATTTTACACTTTCATGCTTCGTTTCAAATTTACATCATTACAGCCATAAGGCTGTCCTCGGGCAGCAGCTGTAAAAAGATTTCAACCACAATAAAAATCTAGTTCAGTCATGGCCACAAAAAAAACACTCAATACAGCCTGTTATCCACAGTTGTGCTCAATACATGAGTGCCAAAGCTTGTTGATACTTTTCACACATCAACTCCCAGAATGCTGCAGATACTCAGCCTGGCCGCCCTGTTGGTCACGTCCTCCTGGTGACTCTGCAACAGTATATGGTTCTGGGAGCTCTGGGAACAGGACTCTGTTATGATGTGTGAAGCAAGCAGAGGGCATATTAATAAAAGTTACAATATGACATTCCATACGTTACAACCCAGAACCACGCCAACATGTGTTCAAACATTGAATGTTGTGGGTTTACTCTTTTCTTGACAAGTGACCTTTTCACCAGTGTTAATTATTTATTTTTTATCGGTACAAAAGCAATATCAAAATTGGAAAGATTTTCTGCAGGATTCTCCCCATTGTGTGAGCCATTGTAATCTTTAATGACCTGTTGACCTTTCTTCTAGCACCAGTCCAGGTACAAACATTGTATTTTCTGCCCCACAGTGAGCCCAGTCATCCGTGTGTTGCATGCTCCCCGGGGTTTGATGAGCTCTGCAGCCTCCGGCGACCACGAAGCCTCACACGGAGCACATTTAGTCCTCTTCAGACGAAACTCAGAGCTGCTCTTTTATTCTCCGTCTGTTGCATTGGCACTATTCCGCTTTAGGGACTGCGCTGACATCATTAGACGTGACCCTTCTCTCAGCGGACATGATGATGACGTCACGCTTCTCTGTTGGAGCCCTGGAGATGTGATCATGGCCAACACAATGCTGGCTGTCTGCTTGCTCCAGCTGCAATAGCAATACTGTCGGCCCAGTGGAGATGGCTGTAGTTCCAAGCAAGGGCGTTGGAAGTATAGTAGGCGGGACTAAGTAGGGAAAGTGTCATTGCCCCCCACCCCTCATTGTATGCACCTGGCATTTTAAGTCATCGCTGGTGTAAGGTCATGCCAAGATGGTCTCTAGTCTTCTGTTAGAATAAGTCTAAAAACCTAAATAAAGCTTCTGTTGTTGTTGTTCTTTTTGGTATCAAACCTTTCTGCTACTCCCGTGCTAAGGCTTTACAGTGTTGGTCTTGGTTGTGACTGAAATATCTCAAGTACTAGGTGGAGTGCCATGCAATGTTGTACAGACAGTCAAGGTCACCAGAGGGTGAACCCTCTAGCGTCCAACACGTCTTCCGAATTACAACAACACTAAATATGTGGTTTCAACGTTGATTTCAACAGTTATTACCATAACCATGTGTTTATGATTGAAACAATGTTGACAAAGGTCTCCTACTTTAAATAAGTGTTCCTTTTAACCAGGCTCCGGTTCTGAGAAGAGAATCCAATGCCGGAGTGTCTTAAAACTTGGCCAGCAAAAAGGATGCAAAGATGGCGACCACCAAATTGCGGGAACTCAAGGTTTAGAAATGGCAGTCTACAAACCAACGGGTGACGTCACAAAGACTACCTCCACTTCTTGCATACAGTCTATTTACCCGACCCTACGATCACCAAGAGGTTTTTGACCAATCCTTAAAAGGTGCAGTGTGTAGGATTTGGCAGCATCCAGCAGTGAGTTTGCACATTGAAACCAATTGAAGAGGACCGCCTCCATACATAGATATACACAGCTCTTTCTAAGCAAACGAAAACACAACCTTAATTTTCAGGAGATTAATCACGAAAGAAAATTACTTTAAGAAAAGCCAAACTTCACCAGGCGAACCCGTTTTTAAAACATGTTCTGAACAAAAACAGTTTAAACAGGAGTATAAGTATCCAGGAAGAAAATTGCATTCTTCATGTATTGATTGACTGTTCGTTCTCCTTTCCACAGAGAGATTGGACAGCTCACTCTGAAACTGGGAGTCTTGGGGCTTTTAAAAGTATGGCTTTTAAATTCATTACAGTTTTACATCACGGAAGCTCACACAGCTGATGTGTCTCTCGGAGTCAGTGTGGAAAGATACATTTGATAAAAGTTCATTATTTCAGTTAATTCTGAGATGGACGATTGATAAACGGCAAAATGGTGGTGGCTCCTGATCCAGTTATTTTTCCACGAAGACACACACACACAGAAGAACAACATAATGCATCATAACACTGGTATGTTAAAAACAGGAATAGATGTAATCTCAGGAGAAGATATAGAATTCACGTTTTTCACACACGTCTTTATAAAAATACAATCCATCCAGGCTTCAAAGAACAAAGCCGAGGGAGTCAACAAAAAGAGATCGACACACTGATCATGAACCCAGTATTAAATGCATTTCCATGGGTAGTGGCTTTGTGATGATTTAATCCCCCTCCACGTCCGTGGTGATTTGCAGCCCTCTGTACTGTCAGTGTGTGTCGACCGCACGTGTCAGAAAGTCCTGAGATTTAATAAACAACTCATTGGGTTTCATTTCCCAGTCTGGGATCCCGCTGATGAGAACTCTCCAGGACTACATTAAACCTCCCCCATCAATTTCATCTCCCTGGTCTGTTCACATGAGGGGAGTGATGAGAGATGATCACGACGTCGGCTCTGCAGTCACGGACAGCTCCACACGGCCGTCAGGGCTGAGGGATTACTGTGGCTGCATTGCAAATGACTGAGTGGCCCATGATTCAGTGTGCATGAGCACAATGCTGAAAACAGCCCACACCGGGTAGAAACATACTGTCTGTGCCAGAGTAAACACATTATGAGGGCTAGGTGGAAAACCAGGTTTGAACCCAGAGACACGACTCAGACACGAGCCGCTTTACGTAAACGCTGAGGAAAGATCTATTTCATTTGTAAAACCCAATACACAAGTTGCACATTTTACTCAAAGGGCTTTACGATCTGTACAGCATACCACATCTTCTGTCCTCCCACCTGTGATTCTGAGAGGAAAAACCCCAGAGAAGAAAGAGATAAGCGACAGAGGAGTGATCCCTCTCCCTGGACGGACAGGCATACAATAGATGTTGTTTCATTCTGTACGAATGAAAAAAAGAAAATTACAGCATAGACTATCCATATGACAAAATCATAGACAACATGACGGAGAACAAGTATGAAGAAAATGGATCCAGCTAACAGGTGTCACCAAACAGCCAGGCCCAGAACCACAGGACCTCCTCACCACCACGAAGACCGGCTACACAAACAGCACAACTGAAGCTCATCATTCACACAGACAGAGAGACGAGAGGAGAGGCTGAATCTCCTGGAGTACGCAGATCCAGATCCAACATGTGGAATGAAGCACTAACAGGAGACAGACAGACAGAGAGACATACATACATACATACATACATACATACATACAGACAGACAGGTCTCAGGACAGCTGATGGTCAGAGATGCCTGAGTCCTGCCGCCAAGAATAATATAAACTCTCTGATAACACAGCTGTTTTTGTGGGCCACCACCAAAAGAGTGTTGTTTGGTTATCAGAGTTTATATTATTCTTGGCGGCAGGACAAACAAGGACTTTAAATACTTCAGGCTTAAAGGCACAATGAGTCAGGTTACGGTCTTCATTCTCTGTTTGTCCGCTTGGCGTTTCAGTTCCCTGTGTTTGTGTTTTTTTTCCGGCTCTGTGTCCTCCGTCTTTGTAGCTTCCTCTTGGATGCGTGCTTATAGTCTGGCACCTGGTCGCTACGTTTTATAGGTGTAGACGGCCAGAAACATCACCAAGACAGCAAAATGAGAACATCCAGTTAGAGGGCCGTAGAGGTTTAAATTCGAGCACAAGCCACGATATCCAGCTACAAGTACACATGTATATGATTACGCTACGCAAAAAGACTTAGATTGTGCTTATTTAATGGCATACTGAGGCACACAATGGAGGCAGCGTTTACCACATGCGTCTGAGATGAGCACAACAGCAAAACCTATAGTCGAGTGTGTGTATGTTTGTGTGGGTTAATTTATACAATAAGGAAAAGCAGAAGAGAAAAAAAAAACTCAAGGCAAGACAGATCCTCTCCGCCTCAGTAAAATACAGCAACTGTTACTTTATCACACAGAACCTCGGCTGGCGAACTCAGATTCACAGTAACAGTAACTTTACATGGCAAACAAACCAGGTCACAAACACACTTTGACCCATCTCTGCCCAGACACAAGCCTCTTACTTTGAGGTGGCTTCGTAGCGGTCGATGTGGTTCTTCGAAATGATGAATTAAATTTGGGATCCGGAGCTTCAGGATGCTCTGGATCTTCCTTCTGCAGGGTAAAGATAGCGGAGTTGGGGGAAGGTTTTCCACTTCTCCTTCGGACCAGCAACTGTAGAACAATTACTAGGCTATTACTAAGCATCAACGTTGTTTGCACCCCCTTACATGCTCACGTAGGATGGCTCAGAGCTGTAGGTACAGCTGGTGTTTATAGTCTCAGTGATGGCATGACCATATCACAGGGAGTCCCTGTGGGGCACATGGCCCTTGTCCAATAAGACCCCAGTGTTGGGTTTGGACCAGAAAGCGCACATAGGTGAGATTTTACATCTGGTGGTTGAGCTCAAATCAGGCTATTGAACTACGATGTAGGCCCAATTCCTTTGTTTCAGACACATGGTGAAGTCCCAGCACTGTCTATACACCATTGTGCCTTTAAATGATACTTTGAGGCTGACACCGACCTGCAAGCATGATAATGAAAGAGTAAGAGTTCGGAGTTTGGTTAGAATCAGAGTTTTTTGCATTAGGTCTTCCTGTACTTGGTGTTTTGTCTTAATAATCAATGTTAGCACGCTAACATGCTACACTAAGATGGTGAGCAAAACAGCAGCATGTTAGCATCGTCATTGTGACCATGTTAGCATGCTGATGTTAGCATGCTAACATTGTAGACTAGGCGAGCCATTGTTGCACCAACAAAAGATACATTTTTAAACATAAATTAAATCATGGTTTAAATCATTGAGCCGCTCTTTAAACATTAATATTAACCTGCTTGCGGACCCCTTGAGTAAAAAGCTGTGGGCCCCTTATTTAAAACAAATGTTGATTGATTTATCATTTTGATTACCCCCTTTTAAATAACATCAACTGATGCATAACTAAAATATACAGAAACTGTATTAAGGCAAAGGGCCCCACACCACCACAGGATCACAACAGAAGGCCTCCCTAGACCCCTCATGGTGACAATGTGCAATGGTCCAAGTAATACAGAAACCATGAAGTAGTTGCAGTGAACCTGGAGCCTTTAGAGCCCCCGAGGGCCTGGACTACAGTGGAAGATCCCAGAATAAGAACGTGGAACAATAGAAAGAGTCTTGCATGGTTCCTTCATCATATACATAGACTTTTTTTTGTCCATGCCTGGGACATTTCATGACTCAGAGGTTCTCATTTTTCTCACTTTGTCAATATTTTATTCGCCATTCTTTTTCCTTCCCTCCATTCATCTTCACCTCAGACGCTGGCTTGGACCTGAGGGGCCCTCAACAAAGGAAAGCAATCTGCAGCGTGTAAAGGGGAGGGCAGGGGCCAATTTCCATGGAGAGATGCTGGAGGAGCAGAGGAGGACGCTAATGGAAAGAAAGATACTATTGTTTTCTTCTTTTATACGAAGAAAGAGAAGTAAATGTATGGATAAAGATAGATATGATTGTTTTATACTTTTACATGAAGAAAAATAAGTAAATGTATAGGGAAAGACAGATATGATTGTTTTAATCTTTTACATGAAGAAAGATAAGCAAGCACATTCGTATGGGGAATGTATGGGGAAAGATAGATACTATTGTTTTATTATTTTATATGAAAAAAGAGAAGTAAATGTATGGGGAAAGATAGATACGGTTTATTCTGTTTAAATATTTGGGTAAAATTAAATGTAAGGGGTCTTTTAAGCAGGAAAATGAAGAGTCCATTACAACGATAGGTGTTTGAATAGACACAGATTTTGAAAGCATCTTGTTCCTCTTTGTTCACTCAGAGCTCCTTTACACCTCAATAAAAACAACAGATGGCTACACATTACTCCTGAGGACATCCATAAGGAAGTACAAGTGGGAACATATTTTTTATAGCTTTTACAATTCTTATGCTTCATTTTATAATGCACATATTGACTTGGTGCCTACCTTGGTAGTGGCTGGTATTGTTTTCACCATGGGAGTCTGTGTATCATCCAAATGGCAACTTTTGTTGCTGAAAAACGAAGCCAATGCGGAACTGCAGTTCATCAAATGACCACCTGAGGCTGACTCCAAAAGGAAGTCAATCCCCAGAGACCCTCATCTTTAAATGCTGAACTTTACAGTAGAAATAAACCTTCATGTTTAAAGTGTATTAAGGACTAAAGTTAAGCCATTAACGTTGAGCTAAACAACTTCAGAAAGCTATGGGCGACGTCATGAGACTACGTCCATATATTATACAGTCCATGGTGTCCTCATGACAACGCGTCCTGAAGCGGCTTTTAGTACTTTGCAAGGTGCTCATATGTCCATCTGTCTTTGGACATGTCCCCACAATAGCCTCCCAACTTGTCAAACACTGACTGTTGGGAGTGTGGTCTTTAACTGAGGATCCGGGCATTCTACTGACTCCGATGTCAAACCCACCTGCGTAAGTAATCAGTGACATTCAACACCCAAATCACACTCTTTTCACAAACCTATTGAAGGGGTTTTGTCCCATAAACCTAACTTCCCGCGAAGACAGAAGTTTATTTTGAAAAGACATGTGACATGCTTGTAACAGGTAGACACTGACACGTCCAATACTGATGTGAGGGGTACATTCTTGGCCAGGGGTGCCCAATACGTCGATCGCGATCGACCAGTAGATCGCGAAGGTTGTGCGGGTAGATCGCGGGTAGATCGCATGCCATTCAAAATAAATTAGACTTTTTTTTTGTTCTTTTTTTTTGACTCTTTCAAAAACTTTAGCGACAAAACGTAGCTCCCGGTGGGCAAATTAACAAGCTCGTTCGAAAGAGCTGCGCCTCGCCTGGAATGCAGACGAGCGCAGCGGGAGCAGCAGGGGGTGGAGTCAAAAAATTGCGGTCAAGTCGGACAGTTTTCAGCTGACTTCAAAGTATACACAGGAAGTCACAGAAAAAATTACTTCCTGTTAGTTCAGAACTTTAGGCTTTTTGTAGTTTACAGATCACGTTTGGATTTATTCATATGTGTTTATAAATATATATTTATGTAGAAATGTGGGTGTAGCTGCATCCTTTGTTCTTTTTATGTCTGCCTGTGACTGGTTTTGATATGTGTTGCAGAAACAAGATGTGTTTACAACTACACATAAAATAAGGATTTTCTACAACACGTGTTTGCTGTCAAATCTAAGAGCCAATCAGCTCTCTGATGTGGCGACAGCCAGGCGTTTCCCATCATGCACTGCGCCACACAGTCGGTGGAGAGCTACTGTGACGCCTGGCTCTGAAATCTGGGGCCGCCTTGCTCTCATGAGAATAACGTTGACAACGTGTGCATGACGTCAGAGCAAGTTGGGATCAAGTCAGACTAAAATCCAACCGGCATGCATTGCGCGCCGATTGCCGGCCTAACGAGCCTATTATTGTCAATCAACATGGACGGTGCGCCCGCAATGTTTGGCAGCTTGAACGGATTTATTGCCAAGTACAGGGAGGACGATGTTTTCCACGACTCCCTTAATTACCACTGCATAATACACCAACAAGCATTATGCGCTAAAATGCTAAACATGAAAGAGATCATGGATGTGGCAACGAAGATCGCCTGTTCTGTTCGAGCGATAGCTCTTCAAAGACGGCTGTTCCGTGCGCATCTGGAGAAGGCCGACTGTATAATAATATTATAAAAATATTAAGTCCAAGCACCGTTTCACCATGACTGATGACCATTTGGAAGTCTGCCTGAGGCTGGCTACCAGCAGCTACTGTCCGGACTACGCAACACTGCTGGTTCCATTCAGTGAAGTCATCAGAGTAAAATGTAATGACCACAAATTTACTGAATTGTGTCATAAGGGTTCATGCAGTTATGCAAGGTACGCCAATATTGTAAATATAAAGTATACTCTGTATATTTATACATTAATAATGCTCTCTCTCTCTCTCTCTCTCTCTCTCTCTCTCTATATATATATATATATATATATATATATATATATATATATATATATATATATATATATATATATATATCTCTATATATATATATATATACACACATATATGGGTCAATGACAAATAAGGCTTCTAAAAAGCTAATTTTTTTTAAGAAAATAAAAAAAAATATGTAATGGATATTTTTGGATCTGGAACATTGTGCTTTAACACGTCTCAGTTGTTGTTTTTGTTTAAAACATTTTTTAACAGTATTTTTTTACTTTACAGGCTACAAATTGTCCAGTGATGCAACCACTTTACAATTAAATAGAGAAACATAATAATACAAATATAGAAATGAATACATTCAATACAATAGTTCTTCAAATCATATTCAGCAACAATTTATTCACTTTAACCTTTTATTTATTGCTTTAAATTACAGTTTTATCTGGCTGCATGACCTGACGTTTATCAGTTGTTATCTCCCTGATTTCTCTTGACTTGACAGTGGCAATGCAAAAGTCTGTTAACTCCTCTGCACTCCACTAAAAGTCCCATCTTTACGGTTGCGTCACCTGACATTTGAGAACATGAAAATTTCGGGACAAAAGTTTTTTAATTATTTCAACAGCTTAAAACTATTGGTGTTTGTAAACATTGAGTTTATTTTAAATGTTTAAATAATAAAAGCATGCCATAGTAGTTTATTTTAAATGTATTATGATGAAAATACATTATTTTATAGTTTTTATAGTCTGATCATGTGCTGGGACAGCTATGCCCCCTGACATTTTTAGGGTTTGAGGTGCCAAAACATAAAATAATATATATTATTTGAATGAACTGAAAATATATTTAAACTGAAGAGGTTTTATATAATTAAATTATATATGTCATGAATTGATAAAACATTATTTAAAGGAAATAATGGATTCGGACACAAAAATATGCATATATATATATATATATATATATATATATATATATATATATATATATACGTATATGTATGTATTTACCATTATTAATGTAAGTAGATCTTTTTGACTGAGGGATGGAATACTTTGTGTACATTCCTTTAACCCTCATCTCTTCTGGTCCTATGTCCCACAGGAATCAAAGGAATTCAAGCAAATCAATTAGAAGTGCTCAGACATTTATTTGGCCGGGTCTGAGTTCCTTCAAGCTTCCGGTCAGAGAGCTGCATGAGGGGAAAATTGAAGTTTGGTGGTTGAGATGTGAAGAAACTTTCAAAAACTAGTAAATTTCTGACCTCATGGAGTAAAACCGCTGCAGCTGGAGCCGTGACTGAGCAGCGACCTCAGAGTGAGAGAGGAGGTCCCGTGTTCAGCTTCAACATCAGACAGGAAAGTTTGCACTTCTCTTTGGTGGATCATCTGACACAGCTTCAAACATGTCCTTTGAGACTACTCAGATCCAGCAGTCCTCCGTAATGCAAAAGTTATTGTTGAGCTTGCAGGCTAGCTGCTGTTTGCCTGACTTTCTCTCCATTATATTTTTCGAATCTGCTGCGGGCCAATAAAAAATGGCCCACGGGCCGTAGTTTGGACACCCCTGGGCCTAAACACACAGAGGGGGGATTCCCTGTGCTAACTGTTGTTTTTGTCCTTCATGAAACAACACAGAGGCTCCGTGGTCCAAATCAAGACGGCACACTTTTTTTTACTCCTTTCAACTTTCAGACCACAATAAAAGCACCAGGCACAGTCACAGGTGAGTATTTAACATTGTCTTGTCGATTTATTTATTTGTTTTTCCAACAAAAGTTTATTTTGGATCGAGTCTAAATCAGGGAAGAAAATAAGGATGAGTAAAGTCAGTGCTTCCTCACCACTACATGTAGAGCAGAGCGGTGCTGGAACGTCAGTCCTAACAAGTACAGTGAGACAAATGCATCTCTGCTCCAGCGCTGTGACGGGCGTGGACGTCCTGACAATCAGCAGCACATTTATCAGTGCAGGTTCCTCACGGACTTTGTCACAGTTCAGAAATCACCCAGCAGTCCCCCTCTGTCTGCCCGCCCTCCTGGGTTAATGTTACCACAGATCAATCACAGCATTACCTTCTGTGCACCTTCAAGACCACAGACCTATAATAATTGACTATGCCTTACACTTGTAAATACAGAAATGTCTATGTGTAAAATATGATACTTAAGAAGGGATATGAACAATAAGGAGAAGTGAGCCTTATGAAATTGTGTATTTGTAATATGGGGGAGAGTCACAGTTAGTTTAGTTAGTTAGTTCACTTAGGAAATGTTGTAGGTCGACCAGGAATGTGAAATCAAGATGGAGCTCACAGTTTTACTCAAACTGGGTGCCGTGCCAGGTACTCCTCGGTACAGAAAAGCTGCTTCTCCAGGGGAGGGAACTTGCGCTCAGTTACACAGAGGGGTGGAGTGATGACGTCAAGTACCGGAAGCAAAGCCTGTTAGGGTGCCACCACTAGACCAACCTAAATGCTGCCTCCACCTCTGTTAAACTTATAACCAATTGCACATTGTAAAGCTAAGCCAATGAGAGGCGACGACGCCCAATACACTGATCTATATTATGAAATGTCTTACACCGATCGTAGTGCATAATTTGAATGAGTCTGTGGACACTGTGATTTGTGCACCCTTGTATCACCATTTACTTTTTATTAAATCTGTTTTATTATAACTTACTGAATCCAGAACTTTTCTTTGAGTCTACCACCCAAAGACTTTTGAATACAACAGTAGATATGTACAGACACAAGCCTCATTATCATCTTATTTCTGTGACCACCTATATACGAATATAGTACTTTTATTCAATTTGAAACAAATTTGTATTCAATATTTAAAAATGCTTTTGCATTTAACAATACAAAACACCAACAGGAAGTTAAACTGGTTTTCACCTGCTTTTATTTCACCACACACTCAACAGATGCTGTGATTTTTTGCAAGACGACGCTGCTCACCACTATCTATTGCATTTTTTTTCCAGGATTGGGAAAAGGGATATGAGAGTTCTTCAGGTTTTCCTAAAAGTACACGGGCAACATCAGTTTGGTCCCCGAAAACCTGCAGTCTGAAAACAGGTGAACTCCACACTCCCACATATCCCTGGCTAGATGGTTGATGGTATCCAGGTTAAAGTGGGGTCTTTCTTCAACCAGCCAAAGCATCTGTATATTGCATAAGTGTTTTATTCTTAATACTTTGGACATTTGCACATTCCTCCGAATACATCTTTGCACATTCCTGCCAAGGTCTTACATTGTACATGTACAACAGTGAGTCTATTTTTTTAATATTCGTATTGTTCTTCTTTTCTATATTTAAGTTAAACAAGAAAACCTATTTGGCAATAAACCAGATTCAAATTTTTTTAAATAATAATTGCCGGTTCCTACGAAGCCACGGATCTGAAACTTGACGACGTGGGAGCGTCATCACTTTCCACTTGAGTTGCAAGGCAGCGCGCCACATAGTGTATCCTCACCAGACGATGTCAGGAGGAGTTCAGAGAAGAGGCCTTGATGCTTGCCAAAGTGTTGCCGTCCCCTCGTGCACCGACTGAGATGAGCTCCTGCTCGCTGCTGCCCGTTGAACCCAGACGCCCAGCAAGAAAAGCCACGTGCAGATGGATCCGCTCGTCTCAAGCCAAGTTTCCATCCAAATAGAGTTTTTAGAAAATCTGCCATAGAAAGTGCAATTCATGTGCGTTCAAACAATAGTTTAACTTCTAATATTTCCTTTATTGTGAAGCAAATATTAGGAGTTAAACTTGTGTTGCTCCTTCTCAAGTTAGGTGCCATTAAAGCACT
The DNA here is from genome assembly GCA_038501785.1 of Myoxocephalus aenaeus. Taxonomy (NCBI): domain Eukaryota; kingdom Metazoa; phylum Chordata; class Actinopteri; order Perciformes; family Cottidae; genus Myoxocephalus; species Myoxocephalus aenaeus. Next base: position 507,845 of record JBAMJR010000203.1, on the reverse strand, counting down.
CTGGAAGACGAGGGCACAGCGAGGTGATGTCATTACTCGAGCGCCGGTCCGACTCAAACCAAAGGAAACAATGAAGAGAATGTGGTGGAAATATGAGAGTTATGTTTCTTAACTTTATTAATGTGAGGAAGCTTACAGTCTCTTCATCGCTCTGTGGCCATTTTTGTCTCGTCAGCGCATCGAAGGCTTCAGGCACAATGTAATTCATCGGTCAAGTCATTTTCCATTGAACACTCTCGGATTGACCTTTTATCAATCAGCTGGCAGTACATTTAGTACTTACTAATATAACGTGCAGTTATTGTTCCACAACTCCCCCCCTGTACACTGAATACGCTTTTCAGTACACCAGCAGGGACACCCTCATTACTATTAGTAATTTTCCAGTAAGGTATCTTTACTTTTACTCAAGTACGGCTATTGGGTACTTTATACACCACTGCTCATTACTCGCCCAGTCACCTAATAAAATACTACTTGAGTAAAAGTCTTAAAGTATCTGATATTTTCTGTACTTAAGTATCAAAAGTATTTTTCTGATATAAAATGTACTTAACTATTGAAAGTAAAAGTAGAAGTACATGCTTTTAATAAAAAAGCAAAGGGTCAGAATTTTGAGAATTATGAAGTTTATTCTTTTAAGTGCTGTGGTCACCATGACCAAGGACAAGGAGTTGTGTTGAAAATAACTGGGTTGGCTGTGATCCATCCATATATATTATGTTCAACATAATATATTGTACCTAAGTATACTCTTGCATCTACTATGAACTTCTCATCATAATTCTCCAAAAAGCAATATGACACTAAGGAGTTGTAACAGTGTGGTTATAAGTATGCTGATTCCGCCCGGTACCGGGTCGTGGGGCCCTTGGTACCGGGTCGTGGGGCCCTTGGTACCGGGTCGTGGGTCCCTTGGTACCGGGTCGTGGGTCCCTTGGTACCGGGCCGCACAGAAAGAATGAATGAAAAATAAAAAAAAAATAAAAAAAATAAAGGCCGGAACGATGTTTTATTGTGAAAAAAGACAGCATACGTCCGTCTGTGGTAACCTCAGACGGAACCTCTTGACACATGTCAAGAGGTTCCGTTACTCTAAAAATGAAACTTAAAAGTCTGTTTAACTTTGCCGGTGTTCTGGATTAAAACCAAGGCAGAGTATCCTGAGATCGCCAAAAAAGCAGGAAAACCTGCTTCCATTCCAACATCCTGTCTTTGTGCAGCGGGTTATAAGTTAAGCAGTAGACTGGACTAAAGGTTTAGTTAGCAGTAGAGTCAGTAGACTGGACTAAAGGTTTAGTTAGCAGTAGAGTCAGTAGACTGGACTAAAGGTTTAGTTAGCAGTAGAGTCAGTAGACTGGACTAAAGGTTTAGTTAGGAGTAGAGTCAGTAGACTGGACATAACGAACACACGTCAGGTGTCGTTGTCTCCCGTCTCTCCGAGGTCGGACCCGGTCCGTGAAAATATTGTCTTCACGTAACCGGTCTGTGGCGCATAAAGGTTTGGGAGCGCTGGACGAGAGGATGTAGAGGGCTAATGCATAATATTGTGATTCGCTAAACCTGCTTGGTGGAGTCTGTGTTCTGTGTTTTTTCTTTCTAAAGATAGATTTGATTTTGTAGCGAGTAACGAAGGTTTCAGGGGAAATGTATCGGAGTAAAAGTACCAGTTTTCTTTGCAAAATGTAGTGAAGTAAAAGTAAAAGTAAACAGAAATATAAATAGTAAAGTAGAGTACAGATATCCCAAAAAACTACTTAAGTACAGTAACGAAGTATTTCTACTTTGTTACTATACACCACTGGTAATGAGGGTCTTGCAATAAATTAGCCGGGTCTTCCTGAAACAATGACTACACTGTGCCTCCAGAGTTCCCGCCGTTTCAGCTCCTTTTTCCAAAACCTGAAGCACCGCTTCCTCATTTTCTCGCCGGCGAGCCTGCGCCACCTCCATCTCACTGTTAATTACCAGAGCTGGTCCCTGAGCCCCCCTCCACAGATGATGGAGGGGGACGACAATCAACGGGAGCTCAACCCGAGCTGTAAAATGAATGCTAATGACACGAGTCTGTGTTACCCCTGGAAAAGTGAAATTATGATGTGGGCTTTAGAGTGGCTTTAAAGATAAGAATGCCACGGCCCCACTCAGAGGATGAGCACTCTTCTTGTTCCCACCTCCAGAAATCAAGAGGACAATGTTAATTCAGCTTTCAGTCTACTCGGTTATTAACATCTCAAACTGGTTCACCTTGCAGTCCTGTTTACGGTGCAGCTTCCAACTGCAGCTGCAGAGCTCCAACATCTGTCTGAGGCAGTGAGGTACGGTAAAGAAGAACTGTTAAAAGGGTTTTAGATTGAGCACAGCAGAGTGTAACTGGTTCAAACTGGATCAGATCATATGCACAGTGTATGTGCCATACTGTGACACAATTAGTTCCTCATAAATAATTGTATAGTTTTTTAATTTAGGAGTTTCATTTTCCAAAAGATCAGAGATATTATTGTGTGTGTGGTTCTTTAAATTGTTTGGAGGGTTTTGAAATTGTGCTTAACCTAAAAACTGTAAGCTGAAAATAAAAATGTATTGAATCCTGTTTTACTCCGCCATCATCCAGTCTGTCCTCTGCTCTTTCATCACTGTGTGGTTTGAATCGGCCACCAAACAGGACAGAGTCAGACTCCAACGGATCGTCAGGTCTGCAGAGAGAACCATTGGTTCCAGCCTGCCCTCCATCCTGGACTTGCACACCGCCAGAGTCAGGAAGCGGGCTGGAAAGATCTCCACAGACCCCTCACACCCTGTACACAAGCTGTTCCAACTCCTCCCCTCTGGAAGGCGCTACAGAGCACTGTACGCCAAAACCACCAGACACAGGAACAGCTTCTTCCCACTGGCCGTCACTCTGATGAACAGTTAAACAGACTCTTCATCTGCACTATCTGCACTTTTTTTTTTACTACTATCTTTAATGTCCTTTTTATATTTTTTATATTTATCTTGTTTACTGTATATTGTGTGTGAAAAAAGTACGAAGAGCAAGTGAAACCGGAGTCAAATTCCATGTATGTGCACATTTACATGGCCATTAAAGCTGATTCTGATTCTGATTCTGAAAATGACCCCGCTTGTTGGCATATTGGGGACAGCCAAATAGATTCATTCATTCAACAAACCTTTACGTGATCCTGGAAGGTTAGAATGTAACGGTCCTCACACCCAAACTGTATGAATGGATTAGTCTGATGCTTGAAGATCGGTCAATATTGTTCATAGATAGATTATTTCTGTCCATCCTAGCTCCTTCACCATCATATTAACACAGGAAATTCACTGTAGATCATTTAACAGTTAGAAACATTAACATTCCAAATGTGTCCCGTTGCAGTGCAATGAATGACACACACCGACACCAAGTAAATAGACTGTACTTGTGGAGATCTTTTCTAGTCTTCCGACGACTCAGAGCGCTTTAACTCTACATGACATAATTCACCCATTCACACCCATTCATACACTGATGGGAGGGGTTACTATGCAGGACTATCCAACATGCATTCACCGTAGGCACAGCTAGGGAAGCAATTTGGTGTTAAGTGTCTTGCCCAAGGACACATCGACATGGGCTAGCGGAGCGAACCATCGATCCTCCGATTGAAGGACGACCCTGCTCCACCACTGAGCCACAGTCGCCCTAGTCCAGTAAACATGGACCCAAGTGGTTGCCTAGCAATACATCTCCGTCGACATGGTCTATTGCCTATTATGGTCTTGAACAGGATTGATTTGCTCTGGACTCTTGACTGCCTTTGGACTTTGTCTTGGCTCAGACTCCACTGGACCTGGCCTTGGACTTGGCTTGGTCTCAAATCAGTTGATCTTGACTCCAGCCGTGTTGAAGTCCTCAAACATACAGCATCATGTCATTGACCATCACTGGCTGCTCTAGTGAGCAGGTCATGTGGGGAGGTCTTCATTGCATTATTTATATTATTATTATTTTAACCCTAATGCATGAAACTCTGGCTTCATACTAAGCACTTTCTCGCTTAGGGAAAGGGTATGTCCTTGTAATACATCAGACCTAAACACACATTGGAAACAGGTTGGAGAACAAACAACATACACTTCTATAGTTATATTCTAAGTCTATATGGATGTCAATATACACCTCAACATATGCATTTTTGTTATTATTATTTCAATGATTTTTATAATTTATTTGTCTTATTTTTTTTCCTAATGAGAATTTGAAGTATAACGGTCCATCTTATTGTATCATTATCTCCTCCAATTACCATTTCATCCATGAATTATCGGACTTCCAGGGCTGTGCCCCTTTAATGAAGATCGATTGAATCCAATGGGACCGTGTCCTCCTTAACAAATCCAGAAAGTCTCCACTCTGATCATCCTGCCTGCTCTCTGCGTGTCAGCCGGCAGGTAATAAAGCCCTGCGAGGGCGCCCAGTTATTTCCAGAGTGTCCCTTCTGCACAGGGATGTTGGCTGTTGAGAGCTGCTGTGACGACAGCTCAGTCAGTCCTTAACACTGGAGACACAAGGAGAGAGTTTGATGAATTGGTCTGGGTCATGGAGTCTCCAAGGCCTTGTTCCAGGGCTGCAGCAAGCTGCCAGGAAAGCACCTCTGGGGCTGCTGGAGTGTGGTGGTAATAGAAACAAAGTAGTGAGAGGCTGGGTCCCTGCCCGAAAACATCTGGCAACAGCTGGGCTGCTCTGTTTCCTTCAGATTAGACCAGGAACGGCCTCGGAATGAAGGTTTAGAGAAACTACTGTAATTGTTGAGCGGCCGAAGGTCTGACTCAACTCTTCTGACCTTTTTAATATGTGGTGGTTTCACACTGTTTGGCTGGAATTCAAAAGTCAGACATCAAATTCATTAAACAGGGAAGAAAATGAATAACATTTCGTGAATTGTGTTTATCTTGGTACTGGTACTGTCAGCCCGATCTCACAGAAATACGTGAAATGACCACAACCTCTTAAGCGTTATGTAGTGGTGACACTTTTTTTTAATACATTCAATAAATGCAAACATAAGGGCTCACACAATCATCAAATAAATAACAAAACAAAGATTAGATCATTATAAAAAGAACATTTCATTAAATATAAATTGTTTAAACAAATAAAGTTGGCACTCGGCATCAACCTTGTTCATGGTGATGCTGGTGCACTCACAGCACGAGACTTGAAGCACGAGACAGGATCCTCGTCCTGACCTCCATACGTCCATCTCATCTGTCGCGGTGAACGGCTTTCACACGATTCAGCAAACCTCTCCAGCAGAAATAAAAATGCTAAGATTCAATTCAATTTCAAAGATTGAAATGCAGTTTTCAATTCACAGCAGCATGTTACATGTATGGCACTGTCATAAGTGACAACTCATGATGATGATGCTAATGACTGCATGCTAATTGCTGAAGCCCAGTACATTTCCAATGCCGTTTCAAGTTTATCACATTCTTTGGCTGACGCAATGTCATGTGGTGCCGTCAAGGCAATTAGAAATGAGGTATGGACCCCAACATGCACTGTTCTCCTTGTAGAGATATAGTAAGTGTTTAATGAACACATCACATGTGATGGCTGTGTGAGCACTACATCCTGTCCAAACTGTGAAAAGTCCCAGTGATCCAGAAGTTTGTAGAAATGATGATTGGATTTTGATATGAAAATAAGAAATGATATATTGTTTGGATTTATTGTTAAACAGGCACACAATATGGATGTGATCTAAAAGGGTAAAAATAAACATTTAATCTCAACTTTAAAAGTGAATGTTAAGCGTTTAATGATGTATACTTGAATTTACAGTGAGATGATTGTATCACTGTTACATTGAACTGCGGTCAGGTCAGGTGTGACATCTTTTTGGGATGTGTTTCAACTCCTCTCACAGAATTCTGACCTCTTCAGTCAGTGACCTGCCTGCAAAGACTCAAAGAGCTGCAAAGACATGGATGGGCGGTCGGTGAGAGATCCTAAAATGATGACAGGATGGGCCTCAAACCGGCCTGGACTGGTATACTTACTTCATGTGGTCCGCAAAATCCCCCACAGACGCATTGTGAAATGTGAAAGGGAACAACACGGCTGATCTTTCAATACAAAACTAAATGTGCGCTAATTGATTTGTTATCACTGAGGGGTCCTGGACTACGAGATGTTATCACCAAGCACATTCATCATCATCTCATAAAGAGCATCAAAGAACCTCTTTGATGGTCCCAGAGATATCCATTTTCACTGAGGAGCCAGCGCAGTTAGCAGCACAACGCCGAGCGCACAGAGAAATTAATCTATCTCAGAGGTTTGATCAATGAACACAAAGCGGGAGCGGTGTCTCCCTCTTCCCTGCCCATGCTTACCAGCCACTGACACGATCAATTTGCCCTCTTGCCCCACATCACGCTCTCAGTCATGGAAATCAATCACAGAAGTGAGGTCACACTTCTATGTGTGTGTGTGTGTGTGTGTGTGTGTGTGTGTGTGTGTGTGTGTGTGTGTGTGTGTGTGTGTGTGTGTGTGTGTGTGTGTGTGTGTGTGTGTGTTTGTTTCTGCTGCTCTACAATTGTTAGAAGTCTGTGTTTTGAATACATCCATAATACAGAATAATTCAAATTGGAAAAAAGTCCCCGCTGGCCAAACGAGTGGTGTATTGGACAGCAATCATTCTATGAGGATGTGTTTAAACAGGGTTCAATGAGAGTATTTGGATGTTGTCCCTCAGAGAGGATGCACTCCTTCATCCCTCCCTCTGTCTGTCATCGGCTCTGAAGGAAAACAAATCCACCTCCATCGCTTCTCAAATTATGAGGAAGCTGTAAAGATGTACAGTATGTGTTTGCATGTACTTGCTCGTTGTTTGTGAGCTCCAAAGTGAATGTTGGGACGTATAATTACCTTACATTTACTGTTGTGGGATTAGTTGTTGACAAGGCAAATGTGTCAGAGTTTGGCAGTTTCATTGAAGGATCTAGAATATATAACAACATCATGGTTGGGGCACATTATAAGGCTGGCTGTGTGGTGGTCATTAGAACCTTTGCAGCATCGTTGGAAGTTGAACAAGTTGGGAATAATGTATTAACATAAACCTGAAGTGAGCTCAAGTAGTAACGGGAGGTTAAAAAGGAATGGGGGACGTGGTATATTGACCACAATATTGGTCTATGGTAATAAGTACTAATGTCTTTTAGTTTTACCGGTTAAAACGAAACCGTTCCGCTACAAATTAAAGCGTTGGCTCATAATGTTCCTTTAGAATGGCCACTATCTCGTCAAATGAGTCTTCTTAGTTTTCCGGGTTGCACCAGAATTCTCAAAAGCCCATACGTAGCCACAACCATGACACTGAGCAGTTTGGCTACTTGCTCATCTGGGGCTATCTCATTAGCTACAATGAACTGTTCCATTCTTTCTATGTACCATTGTTCATTTTCTGGCTTGAAAGCGTCAATTCTTCCAAACAGGGCCATCGTACTAACTAGAACTGACACTAGCATCTCTCCTTCCCCACCAGGGCCCTATTTTTCGTACCTGGCTTACTGAGTTAGCGGGCTAATTGTCAGGATAAGATGACGTAGGTCAGGCTTATTCAGTTTCTCGAAGCAAGCTTAGATAAATCACCATAGCAACACAGCCAAAAATGTAAACCTGCTCCCGGGCAGGCTTACTGAAATTCACTGGATAAGCTGGCCACTCCCACCGGACAAAAAAGGCAGCTCACTTCCTCATTGATGAAGGAGCGATATTAGTTATATTAGTTTTATTGGGAGAGAGTTCTTTGAGATCGCCAAGATCCGTTCTCACATCATCATGACTTCCTGTACGAGCTCACATCATCATGACTTCCTGTACGCGGCGCTATAGATTCTGCCTTCAAGGAATCATTTATTTACGAGAGCTTCTCGAGCCGCGGACACTGATCACCACACGGCGCAGCCGATCGCCCGTCTCACAGACAGAGACTCTCACCCGCTGCATGCCGCGCTGTTCTTAAGTTTATTTAGCGCTTAAGAAACTTATGGATGTGTTGAAAGCACTCATAATTATATGACAGTGTTATTACACCATACATATCATTATTGTAGAACATGATTAAGGTGGACTCATGATAATAATACAGAGAATCACACACAATTTCTTTTCACTGCTTCAATTGATTGAATTTCTGATTATGAATAATACATATATACTGATCCGCCCATACACATATTCAAACTCCTAGTTATATAGAAATATACACATACATGTATATACATATAGTACATGATTCATACGCGCATACAAGTATATATTTATTTGTAAATATAATCTGATTGATCTGGGTGATGAAGCACTTAAAATTTGCGGATACATTTTCCCAACACTGACATTTAACTTGTCTGATATATTTGCGGCGCTTATGTCTCGCAGCGGGGCGATGTTAAGCTGCGTTCACGGCAACAATGTTACAAAAACGTTGTAATATTCACAACGCGTTTGCTGTGAATGATTAAGGTATTGACTTCCTCATATGTCTTCATGATCATCTCCTGCTTCTCAGTGGAGAAATAAAAAGAGGTTCCTCTGAGTTTATTTGGCATTGTACTGTTAGAAGATCGTGGTGTCAGTGCTCGATTATTATCCCTTCTGAAGAGGAGCGGGCACGCGCATTTATCCAGAGGATTGACGTCTGGCTAGAATTAATGAGACCGTTTCAGCGTGGATCAGCCGTGAAGAAACCCAGATAGCCTGCTGTCAATCATCTCGCTAATTTAAGATGGAGATTAGGACATTTGCCTGACTTTATTTAGCCAGGTACGAAAAATAGGGCCCTGGACACGTACAGTTTATCCTCGTCTCTGTAGTGTATTGATGAGGAAGATTCGGAGGTAGTGTTAGTTCACTTTATTCAGCCATAATACCTAAAGCGAATTACTGCGCATGCACGCAAAATCTAAAACAGGGCTGTGTTCACCAAGGTCCTAAAAGCATTAGTACTCATTACAACCATATAGCAGTATTGTGGTCAATGTACCACAGGTGACTCAATGTTAAAGGATGGGTGTCATATTTCTGAGCTGAAGAACCTTGACTGAACCAGTTTTGTGATGTGACTGTTGAAACTAGCATTGTAATACTTAATTACTAAATACTAAATTATACTTCTAAACAAGGTAGCTTCATCCACCACTTCTGGGTCAAATTTGTTCCTCCATAGAGCTCCACAGCTCCAGTGAAGGGAGAGTAATTACAGATATATCAGGCAACGCAACGATCTTTAATTAATTTCCATTTTAACTAAGGAGAAGAGCGTTATTTTGCAAAAGTAAACGTACTGTTTTAAGAAGTTTTTAGTTTTCTGTTGTACAGTTATCTTTTTTATCAAAAATAAACAATCTCCTTAGTTGAAACATATAAATTAAGAAACATATCTATAACCTTTAAGGATGCTCCTATACCCCTTTTTCAGATAAAGTTGAAGCACCAGTTACAACTTCTCCAACTGAAACAAATACCTGAGATCTCTCCATTTTTGTGTTATATGGGGGTCATACTTTCGCTATAGTAGGAACACAATTGGGAATTAATTCCACATAATAATGTGCTTGTGTTTGTTGAGTGTATTTTCAGAGCAGTGGGCCATCGGAACAATGGGTTTTTGTTTTCAGAATAACAGGCTTTCAATGTCACCTTTTCCAGACTATTTGGGGTATAGTAATGATGTAATAATAGGCTTCATCAGCATAAAGCCTAGCCTTTTACGCCAACTTCTGACCAAACTACACTTGGCATAGCCAAGGTAATTAATTCCAAACCAATTTCTTGTTTGCGACATTTCAATAGATCACTTCAAATGTGTGTGACAATTAAATGGAAACACAAATAGTGATGCATTGCTTCCCATTACCAATGTATTTAAAGAAAGAGAATGGATAACTAATTTCCCTACAATGAGTTCCACACGATGGATTTCCTTTTTTTAAGTTGCAATTGATCTGTCTATAAAGATTGTATTTTACCTTCCAAAACTATTTTGGGTTTACAAATACAAATGCAGAATATTGGTTCAGCCTACGCAGTTGGTTTTCTTTCAAACTGGTCCTCCCTTTGATTCGTGTCGCTTCCTCAAGGGAGAGGACTGGCAGCTGTCTGCTCTGAGGAGTGAGTTTCTCTCTGGGGCTTTGTTTGTCAAAGCCCCAGAGAGAAACTCACTCCTCAGAACAGACAGCTGAGTCATGATATAAATTGTCCTTTTTTAAGTTATCCCAAGATCCAAAAAGTGAATCCTTCCTAAACTGTAATCCATTGTGAATGATTCATTGTCAATATATCCATTAAGGGGCTGATAGAATTCCCTCAGTTGCAGTTCAGTACCCTTAAAGAACATGAATTTGTCATCCAAAAGAGGTCCCCACATTCTGGGGAAAAAGGGCTCTTCTCCGAGTTCATAACCAGTGATTCCTCCCAAAGGTCAGCATACAGAGAGGCAAAGTGATGAGCTCAAAGACTTTCCATGCTTGTGCCATACACGTGAATTATTAGTCATCATCAAGAGGAAGTAGTTATAAGAGATAATTCAATGATTCCCTCTATCTCTGAGACAATGGTTCAAGATTGTCAGCCCCCATTCATTGGTATGTATGCATGACAAGCTCAGCAAGGGGAGGACATTGTTCAAGAGCCTTTTATCATGTCACGAGAATCTTTTATGAAAGAAGGTAATTTCTCTGCTCCATAGTCTTGTAAAAAAGACACATTTTGACATATGGTGCCATTAAAGAGTCTACACCTGCTGTAATTGGTCTTCCTGAGGGATTTGCAGGGCTTTTATAGATCTTCTCCAGGAATCTTATTGGATAACTTTTCATCTGATAGTTGCCTGATGCACTCCTTTACATAGTCTGATGTGTTCTGTACTACAACTATACCGTTTATTGCCGTAGCTTTATTATTCTGCAGTTCCTGTGATGCCTTTCTTTGATCTTTTGGCAGTTTATTATACATGTTTACATTCTGGTCGTTATAAAGCAACTCTTCTACTTCATACTCAACAAGCAGCCAACAGTTTTTTATAGATGCATTTTGATTGATTGAATGAAATAACTCTTCTGTTGAAACAATCATATTTGTGTTTCCGGAGCCTCATACATTGAGCTATGTCTTCATCTTTCTTTTCACCCACTCCCTGATCATACTGTTCTCCTTATCTTCCCGTGGTGTGACTACTTATGTACTAGTCAGCATCTCTCCTTGTTTGGCCATGAGTTGTCTGGTAGACCCCCTCATCTGTAGCTCGTGGTCTTGTGAAAACGGCCCACTTTGTCGAGGAAGCATCAGACAGTTCTGCGTTTGGTCCTCCTCTTTGATCTCTCTGATGTCTCCTGGATGTATAGACTTGACATGCATACATTCTTCCATTCTCTTATCCTCCAGGTCTTGGTTAAACGTCTTTCAACTCTTTTACCAGTCTTCTTAAGAATCAGTGCTGCTTTAAGTATGTAGGTGTCTTTATCTCAGTCACAACTGTCTTATTCAATAATGAACGTAATTAGATCAGTAGAACATTTGGTCAAACATCTATCGTGAAAACTTTAACACAATAAATAGATACATTATTATATTGCCCAGAATTCATAGCAAGGAAGTCTGACTAGACTTTTGAGTTTACAAACTACATGACTTTGACAGTAGAGACCAAGGTTTGCTTACTGCATCCCACATATTGGGTTTAAGACTGAGGTATGACGGACACTTCAGAGTTCTTACAACATGTCTGACCAAGCCTAGAGGAAAAAGTCTTTATAGATGTTCTCAATGGCCATGCTATGTCAGCACGCTTGTAGGTTTGTCAGAATTGTTGGAATTGTGATAACCCAAAATGGAGGAACATTAAAAAAAATTGCAGGTCCACATTACATCCATTTTGTACTGCATATTATGATATAAAAAGTATGACACAGCCAGTTTAGGGGGCCTATTAAAAACATCAAAAGAGATTTTCAACGCAGTATTCCTTCAAGTGGTTTTAAAAAGTCTATTCAGCAGATCATATAGCTAATATTCAACATTTGATCTTTCCCATCCAGTTAGATTGCGGTCTCCAGTAGCTTGTTAAGGTGGTTGTCCACTACACAGTCAACAGGATAGTCAATTAGGTCGTCTCAAATGAGTTTTCACTGGTACATGAGTTGGATCATTATGGAGCCTCATTACGCCCCGCTGTGAGCGTGTCCCTGTTTAATTGCCCTCCTGAGCTCCTGTCCTTGTGTGGGAGGTCTCAATCCAGTGCTTGTCAAACATGATCAATACTTGGCAGTCAACACTCAACAAGCCAATTAGTCAGTACAGTTTGGTGAAGTGAAATGAAACATCAATTTGCGTGGGCCATGTTCACAGATGTTTCCGGCCTCTGAATTAAGACGCATTATCTTCATTAGCAGCATTTGGGCCACCTTTTAGTCAAATGCTTGTTGGGTTCACAGTTAATATCCCAGACAACAGCTGAAGTAGGTAATTACATACCTATGTTTTACTCAGTCAAATTGGAGCATTGGACTAAGTCCTAACTTCCTGTAAAAAGGGATCTTTATTTCCAAAAGACACATATAACGAGCAAATATTGACACACCGTGCATACACGAATGCACTGACTAAGCTGTGGTATTTTACAAATTTGGGGTGTTCCTTGTTATCGATATTAGCCTTAGTGTTCATGTGCAAAGTCTGTCCAGAGTTTTACCAGGACATGTAATCTTGTTTATTTGTATTGAATATATTCACGTAGTCGTATCTTAACACTGGAGCGCTGGACGCACTGACGGCAACCTGATCCTTTAAACAATATCAAAACATATATATTGTGTTTTTTTTTAGCAGTGTCACGAACCGGGCCGCACGGCTGTGACAAAGGCTGCAGTCGAATAGTCAAATAATTACCTCCTAACGTCTAACCCTAACCACTTTTCCTTGACCTCTGTGGAAACGTCACGGGGTCAAGGAAAGATGGGAAGGAGAATTCATGAGGAATTAGGAAAAGACAACCGCAGTGTTCAGCAAATCCGACTCCACTTTCCCTAAGCGACGTAGTTATGACGCGACGTCGGTCAGTCTGCAGCGTTGAATCTACAATGTTGTAGTCCATCTCCAATAAAGCGCATCTTAAATACTTTGTCCGTGTGTTCTTACAGTGTTGCGTCATGCAGACGACATAAACAACCCGGTTCATGGTATTACTTTATTAATGAGGTTGGAATAGAAATGAACAAGAGTATGGAAGTGAAACCAAGGTATTTTTCACAGTACAAAGCTACTAAACTCTTTGTTCAGTTTCAAACATGCTGAATTAAATACGTTATCCCACTAACAATGTGTCTCGTGTGTGTCTCATATCCCTTTATGTTGTTGCGGTTTATATGCAGATTATAATCTGATCATAAAAATATGCAGACAACAGTTTATGAAACACAACTTGTGTTGACTTGATATGTTTTATTGTAATGTAACAAAATAGTTGATTAAAAAGATGATAACCAGAAACATGACTCAGACTGAAGAGCTCGTCCAGTTTAACACGTGCATTAAAGCTTCTGTAACTGAAGTCAAATAAAATAAAAGAATGAGGCCTGAAGGTGCAGTTCAAGACCAGAGAGAATATCAGATATGTCAGTTTGATCACTTTACAGCAGTTTCATCACTTTACAGCAGTTTTCAGCAACGTAACGTTTGTAGTTTGACAGCCGGTTTAACAGATTATTGAAAGTATTTCCAAGTTATAGCAACGGTTATTTACATGATCTGCGTTTGTCTTCATGATCGTTTGTTCTCGTGAACAGACGAATGATACGTCACTTTAAAAGATGCCGCCGAAAGGAATTGTGGGTCAGCATTATCTCCTTTCCTTTCGTAAAGGCAGGTCCAGTGGTTCCTATGCTAAAGGCGCTAAGTTAGGAAGCATGAAGCTCCTTTCCTTTGCGTTTAGAGATTTCGACCGGCACTTATCGAGGCGGCCACTTCGGTACTTCCGGGTCATTTCACTCGGTTAGGAAGGTTCCTAACCAAAATGGACTATTCGACTGCAGCCAGCTGAGCTCAGAGGGCCTATTAACAGCGTGCACTGGCACAAGGCCCATGTGTTGCTAGTGCTGCTAATTAGCACAGGTGTTCCCACTCTCCTGATGACCCTCTGCCACACCCACCTACAACACCTGCAGGGATGACAGCCAGTGGCAGAGAGGGTCGTCACAGCAGCCACCCATTAAGTTTGAAGGTATTACAGCACATCAACAGCTAAAGTGTTTAACAGAGGCTAACTCCCTAGCTCGCTAAGAAAGAGGGATAACAGTAGGGTGACCAGATTTGAGTTTGTGAAAAAGAGGACACACACCGATGTTAATGTGTATCTTTTAAAGGCTGCAGTGATATTTGAAGCAGTATTTTAGGGAATGCACTGCACGCTGTCTCTGCTTGGGTCTCTGGCTGCAACATGATTAACTGTATTCACATTTAAATGTGAGCTCACAACTTTAAGTATGCTATTCACACTTCATATGCATTTTTACAGCTGGAAGGCAGAACTGTGTGTGACATTGTTCCCCTTCTCTTTACATACTAAATATTGGGCATATTTCCTCCCAGTGAAAGCATTCCTTCATTAATACTATACTATTAAATTTTTTTTACTCCTGCTGGTATTCCCTGTTTTTACGAAATATATCGGTAATCTGATTTACATTTTTTAATAATGTTACATAATGTTGTAATTGTTTATTGCTGTGTGTAGTCTCCTCCCTCTTCAGGTTGGGCCTGTTTGAAACGTATACATTTTTACATGCACGAGAGGGATTGTTACTGCGAAGCGCCCTTGCTTCTCCTAACAGAGGACACCCATAATTGATCCACTGCAGGTCCAGACCCCACATTTTTTACCATACTGTATGAGAGCAGATGCCGTAGCCGCACGGCTAAACTGTGAATACATTTGGTCTCAAATCCCAATTAAACTGTGAGCACATGTACCAAACTGGCCACCGCCGCAGGAACTAATATTGACCCGTTCCCCATAAACCACATCGAAAACTACTTAATGATGAACCATTGGCTCCTTGGCCGTGATCAACGGGCAGCTTCACTGAATGTCTCCGTGATCGGTCCAAACCTGGCTGATTGTCTCTAAAATAAAGCTTGAGGCCAACAGGATTCAGTTAATCAATGTGCATGCGTCTCTTGCGCTTGCATGGAAATTATGAATGTTCACTGTAAATTAAGTCAATTATAAAGTCCATCCATCAAGCCGCCACAGAGCTCTGTGTAGTGGAACACATCGGTAGCTCTGAGGCAAGCGCTGCAGCAGTCCAGGGAGGAAGTGAAGGCTGAGCGAGGCGTGTGAGGCTGTGTGTCTGCAGCCAGATCTCTCACTCCTATCGCTAGGATCTCTGGGTCATCACTAGATGCTTAGTGAAGATGCATTATGTTGATTTCAGCTGGAGCTGTTGGACGATCATGACACTGAGAGATGAACATAGACAAAGCTGTTGTTATTGAACTGATAATGATATTCATTAACTAGCAGAACATTTATTTGAACATGTGGACCTTTTTAATCATTTCATTTAAAGGGAGACGCTGCAGGTGAATAGATACTATACAACTTCCACTGGATTTCTTACGTTAAGAAAATTACTTTTTGAATTTCCAGTTTTCCTCACTTATCTGTTTAAATATGGAAATGAGGCATCATGTTATTAAATCGGTGACAATTTGCATCAATGTCCATACCAGCGATGTGAACATTAAATAAACCCAGGTTCAAAATGATTCTTTCATGTCGTTGACATATTAGAGTCAAATGTTTTTACAGAGGGGATTTGGGATATTTATTTGAATCACTTCATAAATCAGAACAGTCAACGGACAGTAAAAAAAACACTTTGCGCCATGTTTCCAGGAATAAAATAAGTCAGGCTATGAATGATATATGAACAAACCCCTTCAGAATATAGACTGTAAAGTGTGTGTACAGAAAGTGCTACTGAAGTGGAGCTTTATAAAGAGTATACTGGGCAAGCAGAGTGTCAAGACCAGACTCATTTATGGCACCAAGCACTGAACCACCAGTGGAGGAATTGGACATTTTCCTCCAAGCTGATCTTGAAGAATGAACTGTATGACCCTCATCCCTCCAACACAAAGACAACATTAAAAAAAGGCATTCATCTGTTGGAGCAGTGAGTACATGCTGTGTTCTCCTGGGTAAACAGGTCCATCACAAGGGAAGTGGTTTTATATGTTTCAATGGTAACATTAGAGACTCCTGTGAGTGTACACTGGCTGAAGAAATGGACTCACCCCCCTTCTTAGTGTAAACATCATCAATATGTTATATCATTGCATATTATGAAACCATAACAGCAACACTATTGAATTTTAGTAATTCAACATAAATGACCACAATGTTGCACTTACTGAGCAATAACTGGCAGACATAATTGCATCTGTCTGCCAGTTTACTCAAGAAAAAGGTTGTGGAATTAACAAAACCCAAAGACTGTCAAAACAAGGGGCAACAATGTGTCACAGGAAAATAAAAACACTGTTATAGATTAAGGTTGTTGGCATATTTCATGAGTAGGCCTCACAATCAGCAAGAAAAGTGACATTATTGATGCACTTTATTTTTGGTTATGGCAGTTTATGGTTGATAGGCTACTGTAATTAAAACATCCTTTTCATTAATAATCATATCAGTGGACTTTGTCACGCCTGTTTCTGGTAATAACCTACTTTTTGGCTTCCAAAATAATGGTTATAGAGTCAAATAAAATATTTAGCATAAGTATTTGAATCAGACTAAACCTTGTTTCGCAATGCATACAATTCCTATTTCTAGAACATTTTGATTACTGTAACAAATGAATACAATTATAATCTTGGGAATGGCCTCATGACAAGCCTTGGGAAAGCAGCTCTCCCACCACAATGAATGGAGCACTATGGTCTCAGGTCCTGCAGACATGCACATGTTTTACTAGCATGTCATTTCCCAGACCAAAGCTAGCGTGCACACCTCCATCACTATTTCTTCCACAGTCTCCCACCTGGACGATGATGAAGTGGTAGTCAGCATCTACAGCGCCAGCAGAATGACAGAAGCGTCTCGTATCTGTGTCGCCCGAGGCAGTTTGGGAAAGTCCACATCCTCCCTCTCTCCACGTCTGCTCTGTTAGCAACTGTGTTGCATGATCCTCCTCTCTACTGCCTGGATTGTCGTGGAGTACGTTTGTTTTTCAAATAAGTCGACTGAAGTCTGCATAGTGAGGAGGTTTGGGTGATGGATGGGTCAGAGATCACAGGGTTTTAACCCAAGAAACTGCTGTTTGTGTTCGCCGGGAAGTTTTTGTGGTGCCTAAACGTAACTAAGTACTTTTGTTGCTATAAATACCAAGCTAAACCATGGTATTTATTTTACTAAATGTACCTTTGTTGCCTATACCTAACCAAAGAGTTTTGTTTTTGTTTTATCTACAATGTTAACCACACTCTTTTACCTCAGGAGTTGGTGGAGACCAAACTATATATATATATATATATATATATATATATATATATATATATATATATATATATATATAAATGTCTGTTTAGCTGCTAAATGCTCCACTGTGTTAAGCAGCTAGCTTCTAACTGCGTCTGTCAGCTGTATGAAATACAAACTTCCATCTTCAGAAACACAAACCTCTTCATACAGCAGACTGCAACACTATTGTTTCCAAGTCCAGGGTGTGTGATCAGTGTATCCAGGCTGGAACTTTGTGAAAGTGACTCCTTTGCCTGCTGGCCTCTAACTGTTATTGATGGCCCTGTTGTAATTCCACCTAAGACAGCACAGTTGTCAGTGACCTTGCCTCCAGTAATCACAGTAACTTTTAGTGATTGCGAACTCGTCTGACAGCGGGCAGGAAGGACCAGGCATCTACTTTACATATAAATACACACTCGCCCCGTGCATTCATAAAGACATCATTAAACTGCAGCGACATGGAGATACTTTGGTCTTCCTTAGCAACCTTTCAGCAGTTGAAAAGATGTTTGGACTTTTCAGCTTTTCATTTGTAGTGTATCACTGGGTGGGACACATAACTCAAATGACACAGTATATAATGTAATTGTTTTATTTAATTGGCTCCAATCCCCAGTGACAGAAACATAACGAAACATGATTGCATGACGTGCTAACATTATTTTACACTGCTAGTTACGTGTTTAGTAAAATATTTAGTTTCAATATGAACACATATCCCAAGCTGTCAGAGCATTTTAAAGGGACAGCGTGAGCCACTATCATAAGACTGAGCCCTGCCCAGCTCCTCCAGCTGGTTCCATATCACCAAGGATAAGCCAAGGCCAGTGGAGTCAGGGGCCGGAAACCCAAAGACTTCATAAAGACATAATCACATAATCACATGAACATAACCCTTCATCTCTGGGTGGCACAGAACCATGCTGCTTTGCAACCCTCAATTGAAAAAAGATGTTATCTAACAATAAAACTGCATTGTCAATTAAGTTTCCACATATGTATTTCGTACACATATAACTGGGAGAGCAGGTAAAGGTGGAAAGAATAAGGATTTTATTCACCCAATAATATTTACAAGTATTTCAATGGGGAACCAAATCAGAACAAAATAACAAATACAAATAAATATATAAATCCAACATAATTGTGCTAAGGTCTAAACAAACTTATTTAACCATAAAATAGGCTAAACAACATAGCGAGGGCTTTATGAAACAAGAGACACTGCCTCTCCATCTTCAAACTGCAGGATACGTACAATGTCATAGTACAGGGGTCGGGAACCCGCGGCTCCGGAGACACATGCGGCTCTTTAGCCCCTCTGTTGCGGCTCCCTGAGGCTTTGATAAAAATATATTTTTATATATAATTTTTTTGCCCAGTGGAAAATCTTTCAAAGGGAACTCCTCTTATCTTGGAGTTTGAGGTGATATTGGGTCACTGAAAATAAAAATGTTTAAATATTTTTTTAAACTAAAATCTGCATCACATCCTATGTCGCTTTCAAGCGTTTTCCCTGCATGGGGCTACTCATGATTCACAGGGACCTCGCTAAATTATTATTGGATGAATAAAAAAAAAGAAAAGTCACAGAGAAAAGTAAACGCATGCCCATGCTCCAGTGTGAGGGCCTGAAAGTGTATGACCTCATCAAAGTGATGCAGACAAACCAGAAGAGTGTCGCAGTCTTTTCATCTTCAGAGACAACGGCTCAGTATGCACGAGTATTGCTTTGAGTGTTTACTGGCTGTACTACATAGTATTACATAATATTTACATAACTTTCGTGATGCTGTGTCACTGAAAATCAAAATACATTTCATATTTTGTCAATTAAAATGTACGTCACATCCTATTACGTTGCTGTCAAGTGTCTTTTCCTGCAGGTGGCTAATAGTGATTTGCAGACTCCTGCCCTCGGTAATCTAGCAATGGATCCCAAAAAAAGAAAAGTCATGGAGGAAAATAGAGTTTAATTCTTGCTTTCCCTGCCAACGACGCTGGCTTACCTGTATACTTGACAGTGGAACAAGTGAACATATACACATGTTCCTCCTGTTCTTCACACAATCTAACAGTTACAATACTGTTAACGTTTGTGCATAAGTGTACATAAAGGTTTCATTATTTGCTTCCTCTATTTCTCCATGTCTACAGGTGCTGGAAGGGGAAATGAGGATGGTCTCTTTGGAGGTTACCGCTGCCACCTCTGAGCCGCAGGGCACGCCACATCCCACACAGTGGCTCCCGAACGGCGGTTCCCGCTGCTGCCTCCGAGCCGCAGCCAACCCCTGCCCCCCGTATCCTGTCGGCGCCCTAGCCATAAAACGCAATCTCCCAGATGAACGTTGAGTAGACATCAATGGTAAGTGATTTGATCTTCGTCCTAATGCCAACACGGTATTACTATCTTATTATGTATATCTCTACTGGTACAAAGTGAACATATACACATGTTACAATACTGTTAACTTTTGTGTATTACAAGTTATTATTAAGTTACTAAGTACATGAAGGTTTTATGATTTGCTTTCTCTATTTCTCCATGTCTACAGATGCTGGAAGGTAAAATGAAGATGTTCTCTTTGGAGGTTCCCACTGTCGCGCCTTTGTTGTCACGCACGGCGGTTCCCGCTGCCGGATCCGTGCCACAGCCCGTGCCGGTATATGAGGAATGTCTGGAATCTGCCGCTTGAGAGGGGGGGGGGGTTCTATCTATTGAATTTCGTTGTAGTTTTCTGTTTTATTCTGAAGTTATTTGTCTCTTATTCCTCGGATCCCTTCATTTCCTGTCCCAGTGATTGTATGCCTGTCCCTGATTGTTTCCTCCTGTGTCTAATCACCTGCACCTGTTTTTAAATCCCATTCGTCTTCTGACCCTGATTCTGACTTTTTATTTAATATATTTTCCAAAATGATAGGGAGGTCCGAAATAGACCTGCATAGTTGTGTGTTTAATTGACTTCAATGTAGGGCTCTACATGCCAGTATATATTTTTTTTCTCCTCTTCATAAGAGTTTGATATTGTTTGATACTTAATATTTTATTTAGGTATTTTTACAGTTTAACAATAAATAAATCCTTCGAAAGTAAGAAAGAATACAATAAATTAACCATGCATCTGGCCAAGAAGGGCCATAAAGAAGAAAAAAAAGTGTTTAAGCAAGTAAAAATAAGAAGAAGAACAAGAAACAATCAAAACAACCATGCACCACTTCAACGACGTTGTCAGTCAATTGTGTCAAAGATAAATTCAGTCCAACAAACAGATATAAACAAATATATTCAAAGAGTTCTATTCACTCCTCTTATCTTGGAGTTTGAGGTGATATTGGGTCACTGCAAATAAAATAAAAATTTAAATATTTCTTTTACTAAAATGTGCGTCACATCCTATTATGTCGCTGTCAATCGTTTCCCCTGCAGGTGGCTACTCATGATTCACAAAGCCCTCGCTAAACTATCATTGGATAAATAAATAAAAAGAAAGGTCACGGAGAAAAGTAGAGTTTAATTCTGCGTGGACGTATTAATTTGCTTTCACTGCCAACGATGCTGTCTGACCTGTCTGCTTGATATGTGGCGAGAAATTAGCAAACAACAAAACATTTAATATTGAAGACACTTGCTGAAAAGTATCAAGCAGCAGATGAGCGAAGAGGAGCAATTTCTCAACTGCTGCAGCAAACCGGACAAAATAAATATACAATATACTTCCAAACTGAACTCCAGCTGCTAGTTGTGTGGCAGCTCATGAGATAGTGAGGTGTCTGTTAGTAAAAACGGATCCGTCCGTTTGCGGTGATCTAATAGTCCGGCGTAGTGTGGACGCTGAGTGTAAACGTTGCAAAAGATATGCGTTTTAAAATGGAAACCTCACGTGAGGAGGACAGGGATGAAGAAAAGACGTCTCAGTGGTGCAGATGTAGTGGCTGCTGAGGACACCCCTCTAGCTGAAGTAGAATGGCACAGTCCCATTAACCAGGCCACTCTTAGGAAGGTGTGCTGCAGCGGCTGAGTCTTTTCATAAGGATGGTCGGCTCCAGGTAACTGACAGGAAAGGCTGTTTGCGCTTTTATTACCTCAACTTAACGTTTCTAAATTGCGTGCACTCAATAAAGACAATATAAAGTGGGCTACACAAGTTCTTTAGTTCTTTTAACAAGGTGGTACTTTAAAAGAACTGGGAAACATCACCTTCATTTTGGCCTGTTGCTGTTATGTCAACCAATTACGTCTGGCCATTTGTAAGGTTTCCAAACATGGGATGAGAGTGAAGGCTTCTATTTAAATGGGACTTGGGGAATTGGAAGTCTCTCTCTACCTGTGCAGGACGCCTGCAAACCAAGCCGGTCTTTACTTTGTCCACTGAGCAAGATAAATTGGTGTCGGGGTTGGCAGAGTTCACAGAAACCGAAGATGTTGGTTGTTCATCATCAGTCACTGTTGGAGCTGTGGAGGGAAATTAGTTGGAAACATTTTTGCTACTTGTGTTCACACACTTTAATGTTCTAACAGAGATACAGATAGTGTGACAACAAACGGATTACTGCATCAATGGAATGATGGGCCTGGTATCAGAGGACTACAATCAGTCCAACATCTCAGCACCTGAATGTATTGGTCCACCCCTCACTGTCCTGCTTGTACAGAGAGATCTCAGCACTCGGATTGAACTTGCAGGAGCGTTACCGGGCCAAAGCCTGAGTCAACAAATTAAAACTTTGCATGTTGAGCTAATTGTCTCCCAGAGCCATTCTTCTAACGCATCTTGGGATTAAAATGAATACTAATTGTCGGAGTGCCCAGAATCTTTAATTAATTAACATGAATAAAAACTGTTCTGAAAGACTGGTGAACTTCTCACACTCAAATCCTTTCTCTTTATTTTTCTCCACATGCTTGCAGAGGGATTAAAGACCTGGGGCATTCACACTGGACTGTTTGAGCTCTCAGCGAGCTCCGTATCACTTCCTCAATGTTTCACATTAGGATGTGTTACATGGTCTGTTTTGCATTTGATAAGCTGGATTTAATGATTGACTCCTTAGTTAATGGCTCACACAGCGTTTATTTATTTATTGATTGTACTGATGTATTCTGCTTCCACTTCATTTGATTTTGGCTGATAGTATAGAGCTTGCTTGATTGGATTCTCTGATTTGTGTGATTATTGTCATGAAGTGTAATCAGAGCGATCCCACCTTTAAAAAGTGTGTATGTTTTACTTGAGAGGATTGAGGAATGCAAATGAAAGAAAAAGATTGCAGTATGAATTTGCTCAGTAACAATCCGTCCACTCTGTTTCTTGGACGGATGGGAAATGTCAAATTTGCTGTTAAATGAATGAATTGACCTTTATTTCATCACATAAAATTTTATAAATCTAAACACTAAATATTAACTTAAATAAATATAAAGCTATAAAATGTCAAAAACAGATTACCGTAAACGTCGGGTTACAAGCCGCTCCTACGGCTGATCAGTGTCCCCGCTGTAGCAAGCTAGTAGCAATGCTAGCTAGCGCTGCTAGCTAGCGCTTCTGCTGCTACCGGCCGCTGCTGCTACTGGCCACTGCTGCTGCTACTGGCCACTGCTGCTGCTACTGCTCGCGTCCCCTCTGCCCAAGTCGGGTGTCGAGCCCGGTCCCGCTACCTTCGGTGGTTTTAGCGGAAGTTAGCGGGTAAAGTGACGGAGCGCTAGCAGGAGCCCCAGCTGGCTACAGCGGGGAGCTGTCGGGGACACTGTCCGAAGATAGTAGCGGCTTGTAACCCGACGTTTACGGTACAGCAAAAGCAATGAAGGAGCTTTTTACAAACTAAAAAGCTTTCTTAAGAACAGCTAGTGGATGCTAATCATCGCGGTCAGGAGCACGTGAGGCCAACCAGATCAATACTCTTATCCAGCACAGAACCATGCTGCTGTCCAACCCTCAATTCAACCATATGTTACCAAACAGTAATACTGCATTGTCAATTAAGTTTCCACATTCGTATTTTCCCCGGGATTGAAGTTGCAGTTTTAAACACATGAACGTTGTGAATGGAAAACAAACAAAACGGCTAGAAAACCACTTGGTTATGTTTCGTAAAAACATGGTTTGGCTTAATGTAAGTACATTTGTTACGTTATATAAAACTCTAAGAGGAGACGTCCTGATTAGCTCAGCTGGCCTCTGTCCACGTGAAGCAGCAGCTCTCTACTCCAGCTCTTCTGGACACCTCTAAGGCTGAGACCTGCCATCCTACGAAGGAAGCTCTTCTTGGCTGCTTGTATCCATGATGTCATTCTTTGGGTCACTACCCAGAGCTCATGACCACAGGGGAGGGTTGGAACTGGTAAAATCGAAAAGGTTTGCCTCCTGTCTTTAGCACAACAGACCGGTACAACGGCCTGAGAAAACTATCTTTCTCCTCTCGCTCCTTGTTGTGAGCACTCCCAACAATCTCCAGCGACATCAGAATCCTATCGGGAAAAACACAAGCTGACCAATCACAGTTCACGTTGCTTCCACAAGGTAACCATTCCCCGAGAAGTGTTTCATTATTGAAGGACTGACCAAGGGGATGAGTATGACTTGGCCAACGCTTTGACAGCCTTGTGCATCAGATCTCAGTCAGCCTCTCATAGGATGGTGGGATGGTCCATGAAAAGACAGTTGTCTGCCGAAGAGATTTTTGAATTCCTTTTCCTCCCAGTGATCTATGTAAAGTGGGCGGGGTTTGTTTGGGTAAACAATGTCCATCCACCAATCAAGACTTTGTGTTGCTGTTTGAGTTAGTTACTGTTGTAAAAAAAAAAAAAGTACCTAAAGACTTATTTAGTTAGAAATATTTAAAGTACTTTTCATATCCAGGTTTTCAGAGGCTTTAAAGTACAACTTCAAGCCAAGTGTCAGGGTAAGGTGGTGCTGGATGTGTCGCTCGTTCTACTTCCCTGCATAAGCTTATCCAAACCTTAATTCTAAATAATTGCTTGGTTGCATAAATATCTTTTTTAATTTGGCGTATACACAGCCCGTACATTGAACGCTCAGGGTTCTGTGTGATAGAAACAATATAAAAATGTCTGATCAGCATTGTGTACGCTGAGTGTTTTGTTCCAATCCCTTCTGTCACTATTGTTTACTGCTGAAGGCCTCCCTCTGCATCTCCAGACCCGAAGAAGAAAAGGCTCCGACTTTTTCAAATTGACCTTCATTCTCTTCGGGGTTCCAATAAATGAAGTTGTGCTATAATAACATTCTGAACACTCGTGCGCTCGCTGAGTGAATGACTGAATAAGATTGTCCCTTCAGTCCCGCAAATAAACAATGACAAATTAATTACTGGAAATTAACGGAACTGTCACGGCGAGCCGAGGAGACGAGCCGAGCGGCTCAAAGTTTATTCCCCTCAAACGGCCGACCTGCCGCGCTCCTCATTACTGATCCTGCACGGCGGCTGAAGAGTCGGCCCTCGCTCTGATTGGCTGCCGGATCGTTTCCAACGGAGAGAGAGGGATACGTTCTGCTCTGTGCAGAGCTGGAGGGCTAATTTAAAAACAGTGATTTGTCAAGTGCAATGGGAGTTAGTGTGGAGGGAAATACCCCGGGGTCATCAAAGGGCTACTCCTCCCTCCAAAACACAGGGAGCATCCCCAAGTCTCTTAACATCGTTTCCCTCACTTGCGTCTTTTCCTTGCGTCCTTTTCCTCACTTGCGTCTTTTCCTCGTGTCCTTTCCCTCACTTGCGTCTTTTCCTTGTGTCCTTTTCCTCACTAGTGTCCTTTTCCTTGTGTTCTTTTCCTTACCTGCATCTTTTCCTTGTGTCCTTTTCCTCACTTGTGCCTTTTCCTTGTGTCCTTTTCCTCACTTGTGTCTTTTCCTTGTGTCCAATTCCTCACGTGTCTTTTCCTTGCCTCCTGGTCCCTCGCAGCAGGGATGCCTGGAGAGACGCAAGGAAAACAAGCGAGGAGAGAGGAAACGAGGAAATCTGTTCTTAGAGCAATGACGTCTGTTTCTAACGATGGAGTCAGCTTTAACCGCTCTGATTTTCAGAACGGACTTTTGAAAACTGGATATTATTTATTAGGCTAAATGTTCAGGGAGAAATTCAAATTATGTGACTCATCAAACTCAGCAGACTCTCAGGAATTATCCGTCTCATGTGACTGAATGGAAACAATGATAAATGATTTAAAGTGTCTCTCTCTGACTGTAGTTGCTTCCATCATAGTTAATGAAGGGAATCACCTGCTCACCTGGGCCACGTCCCAACTGTCCGTCAGCATTGATCCCAGCCCAGGTGCTTTCTTCTTTACCGGTTCATCCTCATTTCTGTTTGAAGTTTAGTTTCCTGTTTTCAGTTGTGATGGGTCAAACATATATGAAACTTTTGAATCACTCTTATCAAATAAATCCAAAACCGCCTGAAAAAGGATTTGAAAACAGTGGATCAAAGTGAAAAATAAAACTTTTTTTCCATCACTTTCAGTGTTTCATTATATTTCTTACTCGTATACTTGTTTCTATGTGTGTGTCAACCTGTTTTATATTCCCTCTGAGTGCCTCTTTTCACTTTCTGCCTCATGACTATGACTCTAATTACACCTTGTGGCTTGATATATAGTTTCCTTTTACTTTGCATATTTTAACGTGTTGTGCCTCACAGAAATCTTCATTATGTGTGTTATATTTTTAGAACCCTATCCTTACATTCACCCTGTTAAGTGGTGTGTTTTCTTCCCTCCCCTTGACAAGGTTACCGCTGCTGCTTCAAGCGCTGATCTACAAATCAATAGTCCTGAGGAGGGGAAAACATTTCGAGTGATCAACAGCGCTCATCCCAATGGGTCAGCCCTCTCCAGGGCCTTGTGGGATAAACTTTCAAACAATTAGTGCTATTACAAGATGGAGTCAGGAGGGATACTGGGCTCAGCATCAAAGCAAAGACAGTCAGTAACAGCCAACTGACTGCTCTACTGAAGCCTCCAGGAGAGACCAGCTCACAGAGGACCGCCTCCGGAGCACAACCCCAAACCCAGTAAACCCAGTCATCAACCAGGAACAAGAGAGTACACGACCACGGCACCTCACTCGCTAACCATCTGACCACAGTTACAAAGTCCCTCAACTCATGCCCCAAATACCAGGCCGCTGAGAAATGAACCTTTCCCCAATATGACAATAATGCAATCTGTTTTTGAAGACGTCACAGACCGAGAAACTCCCATATTTACCTGGAGCAAAATGTATCACCACCATCATTTCATCACCTGAGGACAGTCAGTGGGACCTGTGAAATATGTATGTGTGTGTGTGTATATAAGAACAACAAGAGAAAGACAAGAGAGCTTTGACTTTTAATATAGTCTGCTGTCCAAGTACGTTAGTAATGTTTACATGCTAATTTGTTTGCATTTTACTTACTTTATATATTGTAATGTAAATCGTAGGAATATGAAACAAAAGTAACATGTTTACATGCATATATAGTATGCTTTATGCAAGCTTGGTGCAATTATGTATCATTTACTTTAATTTATTTTAATTTGTGTTTATCTGTTTCCATACATTTGCTCACCTAAATCGGTCTGTGTGAAATAAAAGGTGCTACATTCCAAAACTGTAAAACATAAACGTATATAAATACCAGGAAATAAAAGCTGACTTTCTGAACCCTCCTTTCCTTTTCCTCTTTTCATTCCCCAAATCTAAATTTCTCACAAATAAATACATAAAATCAATACAACAATATTGAGCATTATAACTTTATCTTTGAAACACACATAGCTGCTCTGTTATCTAAAAAATAAATATAATAGATATAATAGATTCTTGCTATTAACGTTGGGTTGTTCTCGTGGTCCATTTGTAACACAAAGTTTGAAAGAATCTTTGTATTTATCATCGATTAAGAAAAGACCAGGGTTGAAGTCATTCCTAACGAGATCTTGCACCTTTAATAATGCATCATTTTATTTTTATTTAGTTTATTTTGTATTAAGAATCTGAATCTGCAAAGTAGCTGATATTGTCAAATTAATGTAGTACGTTAAATGTACAGTAGAGATGAAGAGTAGAAATATAGTTACATGAAATGCTCAAGTAAAGTACCTAAAAAGTGTACTTTAGTACAGTGTTTAAGAAGCCTCAATGTACTTAGTTACATTCCACTATTGCTCAAACAAGAGCGCAGAAGTGTTGAAGAGCACAAACTCCATAGATCTGCTTCTAACTTTTTCTCTCAGAGTGCACCAGATTGATGCATTTCACTTTTAAAAACATTTCCTGAGGGGGAGCATGCAGATGTCCACCTATCACAGTCTCACGGACTGGGAAACACTGTTCTCGTTCCAGTGAGTGATGTCCGGTGTTGTCGGTCCAACAACACTCAGGTGCCCAGCGTCAGGCCCCACAGCTGCAGGAGCAGAACGCTCTGAAGATCAAGTAGTCTGGAGGAAGGACCAGCCGGTCCCTCTAGTTTGAGTTATAAAACTAGTTTTGCAAAGTGAAGTCTGGGATTCGTCCCACGTGTGCTATCGCCTGCCATCCCCAGAGAATCTGACGGACTGTTTTCCTGCCTAACTCGCACTTCCTCATATTTCCCCGATTTTCAGAGGACTCTGTGCCTGTGGGGAGCCGGAGGTCTGTGTCCATGTAAGTTGAGCATGAAGAGTCTCACAGCATGGCATCCTGATAGCTCAGCAAAATTAAGATGTGCGCTGTTCCAGCAATGTGTCGTGGATTACTGAAACAAAGCCCGTTGGGTTCGGCACTGTTGGAAAGACGGGTCAACATCTGGTGAGTATGAATATCCACCACTGATTCATCAGGAAATACAAAACCACTTCATTAAAAGCCCATCGTTCGGGTCAAAACAACTACCGTAACTAAAGTATGCACGTTATGTGACAAAAGTACTTTTTTAATTATTATTTAGGTATTGCTAATAATGCTGAGTGAGACCAGCCTGATCCATGGCCAGCATTTTATCTATTAAAGTGCGGAGGAAAAACTGAAAACAAGTAGGAGCACACAATTAATTAAAAGAGCATATCAAATACATTTACAGATGAATCATTCTCAAGCATTCAAGGTGGGACAAGTGAAACTATTCAAATGAACTTGTCAGGTGAAAAGGCCAGTCGGTAAAAAATTGTTTTAAAACAGGATTTAAAAGCAGAATCCGTGTCAGTAGATCGGATACTGAGGGGCCAGTACAGCAAATACTAGATCACCCTTAGGCCTGAATCTGGACTCTGGAACCCAGCGGATCTCAGAGGCCAGTTTGCACAAATGGGAGTTAAAAGTTCACGGATGTATTCTGGCGCCCGGCCATGCAAAGCCTTGGGAGTAAGGAGTCAAACTCTAAGATGGATTCACATAAAATGAATTGGTAACCAGTGCGGGAGGCTAAACGGGGGCGTATGCTCTGCGCTGCCAAGCAGATGGCATCTCGTGCTCCTGTGCTTTTAGCGCATATTTAAATATAGTAATATTAATATAGTTGTAATAGTAATATGCAGACATTTGTTGCTAATCTGGACCATTTCTATGCATAAAAACCTCAATAAAAAAACTGTCCAACTCGCAAAGATCAGCACTTATAGCCACACGCAGTTACAGAAAACTGAATGTCTTCAGAGAGCTGTGGTACCTGGAGCACACTGGGTTTAAATCCCAGTTTAAATCTCTCTCTCGTTGGAATTCCTTCCCTTAAGTTTCATTTCATTTTCTTTTCCCATCTGCCATTGTGTTCTCGGTACAAAGGCCACCTTTACACTTTGCCAAATGGATAATTGCTATCAGATGGAAAACTTAAGGTTGTGTTTGCGCTCAAGTCTCATGAGCGTAATATCATTTGGGAATCAAACCTCGAGACGGGCCGATAGCGGGTGACATTTATGCTGCTATCAGTCCATTGTTTGAGAATTCACACCTCGTGCGCCAGTTTATTGGATCCACGTGGCGAAAGTAAAACAGTCTCATGCAACAGATGTGTAAGAAACCCTTCATTCATGATGGCTCTCATGTTGAGAGAGTTGTGCATTTTACTGGAGGATGCAGTTTGTGGTGCTGTGTTGTACTGACAGGTGTTTAGCTAACCCTCATGGACACAATAATAGAAACACAATGCAGGTCAACAGCTCCACAGACTGCCTCCAGAAGGATCCTCCAGTTGGATCCGCATCGCTCTAGAGCAGTTTGTCAGAGATTGTGGACGTCCTGATAAACATGTCGGCTCATCCCCTGCAGCAACGATGCACCTGCTACCAACACCTCTAATCTAAATGAAACAACGTAATGCCCATTTAAATCTCCGGGTGCAGTTGCATGTTGCATGCCAGTCCCATGTAGCTCTCGGGTCTCAGTGTCCGAGCTCCATCGTGTTTTAATCATATCAATTCACGACGGATCACAAATGCCCAGATCAGCAGACAGCGGGGACACAGCGGAGAGCCGCTGACATGTCATCCCACTTAGATTGCATCAGCGCTCTCCGGCTGATAGAGTTTAATTCCCCCTCTGCTGTAAGAGGATGTATAATCAAGCCGAGTGGTGGCAGTGAAATTAGAATATAATTCACGCATACGAGAGTTGTTCCCAGCTTCCCCGCCTGTCGGATCTCTTGCACCTTAATGCTGCTGCTGTGAATAAATAAGATGCAGCTCGGAGCCTCTCTTCACGGCCTCGCCTGCAATCATCAACCCGTGTTGTGAGTGCCACAGACGACTCGGAGCCTAATGGACACAGATGGAGCGGATCCTCTGTTTATTTTCAACATGGCATGGTGGTTGCTTTGAATAGATAGGAACTTCTACTGAGATGTTCACAACCATCTCCGGGGTTCACGGAGGACAATCTGACAGAGAAGATACTCAGTGAGCAGCTGATGGTGTTGATGGCGGAGGTCACAGAGGAAGGACTGACTGCTTCAGCTGATGGGAAGGTACAGGAACTCAAATACTCGTTACAACCAAGCTGCGACCTCTGGTGCTGGAAAATGAAGCCAAAGTGGAAGTGCCAAAAACTTTCAGAAAGTTCCTCCAATGGCCCAGTCCTCGTAGACCCCCATGTCAGAACCGGCCCTCTTAACAGCAGAAATCAACATATTTACAGGTTTTGGTCTTTATAGCCAATATCCTCGTTACCTGTACACGGAGTGAATATTACCTGTTAGCCTTGATTATAATAAGGCTTATATGTATGCATAATTAGGACAGGTGGGTCTCCTCCTGCATTACCTGGGCCCGCCTCCACATGTCAAAGCTTGGACTCCTCTCAGCTGACAGCAGGAAAAGGAAACTGAGGCTGCTATTGGCACTGGCTCTCCAGAGAGGGTCAATGGAAGATTGGAAAACTGATTTCTGCTCTGATGAGTCTTGATTCCTCTGAATGTGTTGAGAATGAAAGCCTGGATCTGTCCGGCCTTGTATTGACGACTGAGGTGCTGGTGGTGTAATGGTGTTTGGGATGTAAGGGGTGATACATTTTCTTGGCACACTTTATGCCCCGTAGGACCAACTGAGCACTGAGCGTTGTGGCCATGTCCATCCTGCTATGACCACTGTGGCCCTATCGGCTAGGTCTACTTCCAGCAGGCTAACGGGCCATGTCTACTTCCAGCAGGATAACGGGCCATGTCTCAATGCTCCAATCATTTCAAACGTGCTTCTTGGAGATGATGATTTTGTTAAACTCAGATGGCCTCCAGTGTCACCAGATGTCAATCCAACAGCTTTGGGATGTGGTGGAACAGGAGATTAGTATCATGCTGTGCGTGATGCCGTCATGTCAATATGCACTAAAACCTTTTAAAGGAATGTTTATGGCACCTTTATGAATCTATGTCACGGAGAATTGAGGCAAAAGATCAGATTGGACAGCGGTTACGTGATTGACGTGTCATTGGCAAAAATGTCTTGTCCAATACAACTGTTGCCACAACACTGCAATTTCATTAAATTAGCATATTTATAAATCTTACAAAAACTATTTACGATATGTTTAAAAATGCCTTATTTATTTGTACATTTTCATTTGTTATCAATTGTTTTAATTCACAAAAGTACAACAATAGTCATTACCAAAACAAACACAAAGTTTCAGGGTGTTTATTGCTTTAATTTTGGACACTTTGGGCTTCTGTACTTGTGGTGCTGCTTGCAGGGATTCAGACTTTCAGTTTAATTTAAGCATTTCTAGCAGTTTAGTCACAGCAATATAATCAACGTCATGCCAGCCCAAACCCAAACTGCTGTTGAGCATGTATCCAGCTGAGGAAACTTGCTTTTATTTGGTCTGATGAATAAGTAAACAGGCGGGGGAATATGTGGAAGAAATTGTAAATAGCAGCTCTTCTCTTGAAGCAGCTGACATCTCTCCATGCTGCGTGTGGAGGAGGAGCCACTGAGCCTCTGCCATGAATACTGTGAGGAGGAGTAAGAAGAGGAGGAGGAGGACGACGAGGAGTTCATGTCCACACCGATGGAGAGGGAATTCACTTTTTCAGAGCTGAAAGTATTGTTGTGCGTGTGTGCATATATTATTTATATATACTTTTTTATATACTAAATTGTGTGTGAGACGGACTAGAGATCCATGTAGCTTCATTAAATTAATATTCCCAGAAATTGCATGCATCTCTCCTTTCCTCTTTTCATGCATTCCTCTCCTCAAATTCACTTTTTTATTGTCTAAAAAGGACAAACTCACCACAATTGGTCTGCATTGTCATTCAAAATATCTGCATCCCGTAACATGCAACAAAAATATATTTTTATTGTATTTTATTTTTCAATCAATTGCTGTGAAATGTTCTGACTCACAGGCGTGAGAACGCTCTGCAGGCCTCAGAGCTGCATGACTGTAACACCTCACCGTCATGTTAATTCCTCTAAAACGAGGCAGAACCGGCCCGGTACATATTCCACCACAGTCATCACAGTTCTGTAAACTGGAACACAACAAACACAATCTCTCAGTCCTCGTCTCTGCTGCGTCTCACTCCTTGATGTTCGGTGTGCTCTGCCCTACTGCCCCCTGTTGGCTCTCGGTGGCACTGACAGGACCCCGACCACAGCACAGAGGCCGTGGACAGTGACACGTATTCCGGGTTATCGCTTTCAGTTATTGATGCTACAGCTGCATTTTATACAACGAGCTCCTGCACAATATCTCTGTGTTGGTCAACTTAGTTTCTTTGTTGAACATGCACCAGCTTGTCCTGCACTGATATTAACATTACATGGAGGTCAATAACAACATAAATCATTTCTCAACATACGAGGGCTACCGACCACAAGGATAAACTCCTGTGAGAAACAAGCGTCATAGCGACATGCTTAGATGTTCAAGGGCCCCAACAACCCCTCTAGTGTGTGATCCTTTAAATTAGGACCCGTGGAAAACTTCATAAATAATTACCTCTTAAAATTGCATGTGGTGCAGGCGGAAAACTGAAACCACTGATATGAAGTCATATCAAGTGATGATAATTAGAAAGCTAGAGTAAAGGTCTGCTGGGACCCCGGTTGGCAGGGTGAGGATTAGCCAACGTTTGTAATTTTTCTAATAAGCGTTTGTAGAGAAATGAAACAGAATTGGAAGAGCATGTGTGCTATCATGTCTTTCTGATGATACCCCTGTCGCAATTATTGTCTTCAAACATTCAGTCTTTTGAGTATCGGCTATTTGAAGTGTGATTTCTCACTTTATTTGACCAACAAACTCATCTGGTTTATGTTTTACTGTATATTTTTCTTTACAATGCAGGAAAGATTCTGTTTACATCCATGTTCTCTAGATCCACTTGCCTGTGCATTGCTGCAACTACCAGCACACTACCACAATCTGTTGATCACTGGAATAGTGAGGAACAACTATCTGGACCGTGTGTCGCTCGTGCACAACACAGAGGGAGGGACTTCTTTACCTAATCAGTGAAGCATTACTCCTCTATGTCTTTACATGGATCAAATGCGATATTAAAGCTGTGAATGTCATAAGGAGAAACTTTAAAGACACGTTGAGAAATGTAAATGCAGTGTTTTTGGAGCTTGGTCCATACTAGGGACTAAACACCTGAATATATGTGTTTCTGTCACTTCAGTTTTACTTTCCCAACACCTCACAACAGACAACGTGACGAGCGACTCGCTGGTGAACAAAGACGAGCATTAAGCTGCTTAAGAGGAGTGAATAAGAGAGATAATAATGGACTTGCATTCATCAGGTGGACACAACCACTCTCATGTTGATCTGTGTCTGCTGGATGTGTGAACACATTTGCCATAACTGCCAAAAGTCAGACGTATTTCATGCTTGTTCCCCAAAAAGTACACCTGCGCCCAATGCATGCAAGTTTCATATACCGTAAACGTCGGGTTACGAGCCGCTACTACCTTCGGTCAGTGTCCCCGTTAGCTCCCCGCTGTAGCCAGCTGGGGGTCCCGCTAGCGCTCCGTTACTTCCCCGCTAACTTCCGCTAGCTCCCCAAAAACCACCGACGGTAGCGGGACCAGGCTCGACACCCGACTTGGGCAGCGGGGACGCGGGCAGTAGCGGCAGTAGCAGCAGCAGCGGCCGCTAGCTAGCAGCAGCGCTAGCTGGCAGCAGCGCTGCTACTAGCTTGATACAGCGAGGACACTGACCGGCCATAGGAGCGGCTTGTAACCCGACTTTTACGGTACTTTGTACGTGTATTTAGATCCATCCCATTCATTTAGCCTCCTGTGGGATAATATTACCCAGTATTATGAAGTATACACTGATCTTAGCAATATAATGTATTGGCTTTTAGTGCATAACAAATTGTCAAACTTTAAATGCTTCTGTCAAGTTTAAATATGACAGACCAGACCGGTCGCAACGTTTAACAAACAGCAGCCTTCAGAGGCTCCACATGTCAAACACACACTGCTGGATGTGTCTGTGACCTCTGCACAAATCCATGTGCAAGTCCTTGGGCTAAGCAGAGTGCTGGGTAAAATGAAAGGCCATTAAATATCATGCGGCCCAGGTCCATCAGACTGAATGAAATTGCAGCACAAAAGAGGAATTGAAATCCCCATCCTCAGATGAGCCATGATGGCCTCTTTAAAACAGGGAAAAGCAGAGAAGCAATTACTTGAGATTCCACACAGTGGTGCATGCCCGGTGCTGTCAGCCGATAGGCTGCTGGGTCCAAACCTGCCAAAAGCAGCCGTCGCTCCCCGAGCGCTGGGGATAATGCCTCAGACCTCTGAATGGAGCTACTTCATTCTAATCGAAATGAAAAGACTTTCCTGTTCTTATTTTCACTGAGCACTGAAAACTGGAAGATGAAGAGAAACAAAGTTGGGTGACACTTCGCAAGAAGCATTTATAAAGGCGTTATAAGCTGTTCCTAATGGTTGATGAATCATTTACTCAAGCACAACAGATCAGTGGCGACTGTTCACAGAGCTCGTTGCCAGGAAGAGAAATGTGGACTCTAACTATAATTTAATTGACTTTCCCCCAGCAGTCAGTGTAACGACTAACACATGTGGTGGATTGCACTGCAGCAACAAGTGGAACAGATCAATCATCAACGATATGATGTCCTCCTGTGTGAGCGCCACAAAATCAACACCTGAAGTGGGTCACCAAAACATCTGTGTAAAGATAGCCACGATGCTAAAGATATTTAATGATGTCATAGTTAACCATCGCTGAAAGACATGGGGAAAAGACGACGAAGACTCCCTCATCCTCATCACCAAAACATCTGACTTTACCCCAACACAGCTGTTTATGTCCCTTCTTCTTTCCCGGCAAACTGTCACCATATATTCTTTAAAGAACAACAAACTAAGCAAAACGTTTCCTTATTAAAGTCACTGTGAGGAACATTGAACTGGTGATGAAACAGTTTCATTTGAATAATATGAAGTGCAGTCAATGAGGCCTGTAGAAGTCTTGTTTATTGAAGGTGTCGCGTGTCCAAGTTGCTCCAATATCCAATATTCAAATGCAGAGATTCCTCAATTCCTCACTTTTTTTTCAGAAATCAATAATACAGAGTGATAATTCAATGAATTGTGAATCTCTTTACAGAGGTTTGTAACAAGCTTTTACAATGTAATCTGCCTCAGTATCTCAACACGAAAAAGCTGTGATATTTGTATGAATGATTACTTGTCGCCAGTATCAGGGTATAATAAGAAATACAGATTATTTGTCTCATCTCTGACACAAACAATAAAGCCATGCTGCCCCAACTGGCTGTTGGCTAGTTCGAGCAGGTATTTAATGGAAACACCATTAACAGCAATTACAAATCTATCTTCTGCTTCAGCACTATGGACACCGTTGTTGATTTATCAATACAAAGCATATCCAGATTATTTCTGAGGCGCTTCTGAAACGCGCCGCAGTGCGTCTGGTGGAAGCATCGTCCGGAGTGGCCAGGTAAAGGGCAGGAAGTGCAGGAACACAAAGGACAAACAAGACAAGGACTTCACAATAAAACAGGAACCCAGAAAAACCCAAACCGTGACAGAGTTAGCCTGATGTCAATCATCTCGCTAATTTAAGGTGGATAATAGGACATTTGCTTGACTTTGTTGAACCACGTACGAGAAAAGCCCAGAGCTGTCACAGATAATATCAGATGACAGACAAAGATTCAGTGTTAAATGTAACTTTTTTGATATTTTTTTCTAGTCTCCAAAACATACACTTCCTTTTGAGGCTGAATTAAAAAGCTTCTGAACGAGATATAATCACACCATCACAACCTCATTGAAAAGGCACAACGGTGAGCTTCTGGGGGGGGGGGGGGGGGGGGAAATAAAAACATGTATGCATGGGTTTTGTGCTGCAGAAGTAAATAAAACAATTTGATTTATGAAGAAATATAAGTTGTTGTTCCTGCTCTATGATCTGTGGTATTTATTTCCCATCATTTATAGTAATCCATTACACAAATGCATCATTGATGTGCTCCTGAACACGAACAATGACATTAGATATGACGGGCTGGTGGGTGGCGGCGGCAGAGGCCTCGCTGTTAATAAAGTTCTCACCCATGTTGAGACTTGAAGGTGTAAAACGCTGATTTATTTGCCACTCTGCTCCACTGCCAACATTTAATAGCTTGCAGGTTAATTGTTTAGGGTCCCTGGGAAATGATCAATCACACACAGATGTAATAATGACTTTCTAACGGTTCATCGAGGCCGCCTTCCTGCCCTGCAGAGTCCACCTTTATATTCACGCATCATGGCCAACAACTTTTTACGTCCTTCTCGCAGATGAAGGGCGTATCAACTTGTGCAGCTCAGAGCCTGCGTAATAAATCAGGAAATCCAACAAGAGAAGGCCTCGGAAGTTTAAAGCGCATGATTGCTCAATTTGAATAGACTTCTAAGCATTGGATGTTGGAAGAATGTAGTGTGCAGGAGGGCCGTGTGTTTTCCCATGTATTATTAATGGTCTGGGGTATTAGTTTGTTATTCATAGGAAGTGAGCCTTGAGGAGTGTGCAGGGTAGAGCGGACAGTGAGTACTGGTGGGAGGCATGACATGATCGTGTACAGTAGCAGAGAACATTAGTAAAATCAGCCAACCAAGGACAGCGAGAAACTCTGGGCTCTCTAAAAGATATTCCGAAAGAGAGTGACTATGAGATTCTTTTCTCTGTGTGAAGGCTGCAGTGAATGTTGAGTCAGCCACATACGACCAAGTGAAAGGTGTTTTAGAAGCAGACTCTACCTTTCTTCATGTGTAGTTTAACACGGTTAAATATTAGACATTGCAGCTATACACAACCCAAAGATACTGTAAGAGCCTTTCTGTGCAGCCTGCTCTGTGTACAGAGGCTGTCCTTTAGCCAGGTGTGTTAGCATGAGCCCACAGCAGGACTGTGGCTGAGGAGGTGCAGTGTTAATCTGCTCACAGAGAAATGAAGCTGGAGCTCAGGTGCAGGCTGAGAACTCATAGTTTCCTTGTTCAAAGACTCAGTTATGATTAAATGAGCGGCCTCTCCCAACCGTGACCTGGATTCTGAACAGTCTGATTCAGTAAAATGATCCGTGATGGAGGTGGAGTGAAAGACACAGTGGTGCCAGCACAGTGAACTGCAGCTCTATGATAAAACATATCATTGGTGGAGCTGATTGTTTTCAGGGTAAAACTGTATTAGCCTGATTCAGCCGATATGATATGATCCCGATAATGACGTAACAGATGCGGCAAAGAGAATGTGTGTTTGGTGCGACAGTCGCTGGTTATATCCTGACCAAAGGACTAAAGTGTTTCACTAAGCTGTGTTCCGTGATGTTACCAATAGGAACATGAAGTGCATAAAGTCCCCATGACGTCACCCACACACACTACTATTTTGAAGCCTCAAGTTTGGCATATTGGCTGTCGGCATCTTGGATTTATTTTTAGCCAGAAGTGACTAGTGCTAGCTTGCTAGGTCGGTTAGCATGGTACAACCGTAATTCACATTACCTGCCATATTAATTGGGATGCTAATTTTGTCTAGCGAAAGTACTGAATGGTATAAAAATAAATAGTTTCTAAGCTAACAAGCAAAGTATGTTGAGCACATCAATTTGTGGTATAATTTCACTCACTGAAAAAAGCGAAGCACAGACTTCTTGGACTGTTAGTGAAATTAACCACACAGCAAACCATAATATCTGTGCGATATTCGCATGAATAAGTCTCCAAAGGACGGTCAATCCACACACGCGGTCGAGCTAGGGGCTAGACACCTCTGACGGCACCCACCTGTCAATCAAAGCAGCCATGCCCTATAATTTGCATAATTTGAAGCCTTAATCAAATTTAAACGGGTGAGTTTTATATAAATATATATATATATATATATATATATATATATATATATATATATATATATATATATATATATATATCTGTTCAAGGGTTTGCCGGCCCTCCGCTGTGCGTCGGGCCTAACAACTCCCTTGAACAGTACATTATTGCACGACACAGTACTGCCTTGAGTACCTTATTGCTTTTATAATACGGGTACCAGCGACTTTATAAATGTAATAGTAAGCTGCCTTTCAGCACAAAATAGTTGTAGCCACCAAACGTTGTGTATCGCATTTCAGCGACAGAGAAAATAGTCCTGGGACGCACATACAGGACTATAAAACTGACTCCCTGGTCGGTTGAAAGCAGGGTGGAGGATGACACTCAGCCACCGATGTAAAGAAGTGCTCTCGCTGCTTCTGTCCGTCTTTTCTCCGTCATTTTTCTCCTCCATGACGTTTAGAGAACTTGCCTCGCGTCGGGAAATTACCGACGTAATTATCTCTCACTGGAAATTATCACGATTTTGTGATCAAACCCTTTTCATTCCTCATCTTTAGGTTAGGGAGGAAGTGACGTGTGTGTTGTCGTTCGTTATGCTAGTGTGGGGGATGCTAAGTGAGCTTGTTAGCTGTTCTGTTTGAGCTACTGTTAGCGAAGAGCCCCGTTGCAATCCTGTGAACACTCAAGCAATAAACCTGCAAATTAAGGAAACCAACATCTGCGAGTCGTTACTGCGGACGTGACAATATCAAAGTTTACACGAAACATGTTTGGTAACTGTCAAGCTTGAAATGACAACTAACGGTCGCGCAATTTAAATCTACCTGTTATTTTAAGTGCGCACTGATATGGAACGCTCTAAATGTAAACAGGCTGTACAGTACTTTATGGCTGAATAAAATCAGAGGTGTCAAAAGTATTCACATTCATTACTCAAGTAGAAGTATAGATACTAGGGTTTAAAAATACTTCTGTAAAAGTTGAAGTATCAACTCAAGCTTTTTACTTAAATGTGTAAAAGTACTGGTTTCAAAACTACTTAAAAGTATAAAAGTAAAAGTAATGTAAGGGGACACCGACACAAACACAAACACTTAAAGCTGTGGTTCTCAAACTTTTTCTGTAAATAACATAATTTTGTGACTCATCTGTGCTTTTATAAGTAACAGAATAAAGACAATTGCAATCACTTTCAAGTAAATCAGATTGCCCCATCAGACAATGTTTCGTGTAAGTTCTATCTGTGCAAAAAATAACTCATATTTAGTTACTACTAAATAGCTCATTGTGGAAAACAATAAGCTTTTAATTTTGTTTGCACATATTTACACCTCTACACATATTTTATAAACGGGCTTGTAGATTTGATACGGCCTCTCTCAATTCATGCTCAATATTGAGCTTAGATCTTTTTTTTTTTTGAGAAACGCAACAGCAGGAAAAGACGAGCTCACGGAGACTTCTGGCAAAACGCCAAAAAAAAACGCGTCGAGTCGCGCATGTGCAAGCGTAATTTGTTAATGGCGTACCATAACCATTTACCCGAAAGTACAGGCATGTCTCCATGTATTTATTAATGACTGAGTTTTATATCCGTGTACTTTGTACTTCTGTAATATGTGAAGCCAGCAGCTCATTGTTGGTAGAAGACACGAGCACTTTGTCTGTTTCACCTGAGCAGGAGAGCTGCTCCGGTGTGAGGAGCAACTCCGTTACTCCTCACATGAGAGCTGCTGTTGGCATCTTCACTCTCTGTCCGCTGGTGTGTGTGCTCAGTGCTCACCTGTGTGCGCGCGCACGTATCTGTGCGCAACGGGGCGGAGAGTTTTTTTTTGTGTGTGTTTTTGAACGATGACAAGCCGGAATGAAAACAAACCAAAATGAAATAGTAACGAGGCTATTTTTAAAATGTAGGGAGTAGAAAGTACAGATATTTGCGTGAAAATGTAAGAAGTAGAAGTAAAAAGTCGTCTGAAAAATAAATACTCCGTTACTTTACTTAAGTAGAAATTTTGGGTATCTATACTTTACTGAAGTATTTGTACTTCGTTACTTGACACCTCTGAATAAAATACACCCCGTGACTCACTCTCAACCAATCAGAATGCTTGATTTGATCTACCCGTATTATAAATATATATACATATTAGCCACAGAAACCACAAACAGGTTTTGTACCAGCTGTTTGAGGCGGTTGACGTGTTGGCGTCATTGTTCAGCCCTTTTTTTCCTCTCACTTCCTAGCTAAACAGAATTAGCATGACGTTGTTGGTGCGGTGAGCTGGACCAGTGAAGTCGGTCCCCTCTGTGCACCTCTTCTCTATGCACCTGCAGTATGTGACTCACGCCAGCATCGTCCCTTTCAGCAAGAGCTCCAAAACAACATATATGTCCAGTGACAAAGCTGACGGGAGCAGGCGAGAGGAGAGTGATGCCATGAGAGAGCAGACTGACGTCAACAAAACATTTAACTTTAACACGGGAGATCGCTGTTTTTTTCCTGTTTCCACTCAGAAGCCTGAGTGGAGCCATGAGTTCCATTGCTGGTCCCTACTGAGAATTATTTAAAATATTCTGATTTGCAAATAACATTGTGGATAAGAGTGAGAGCACAACACAGGGACCCCAAGTGTATTTTAATTTGAGGGATTCTTTATTTTGTGGCTCATGAAATAAGATGCTGCGGCATTTATAAAGAAAGCACTTAAGGGGACTTCAGCGAGAAATCTACACATTCTGTGAATTTTCTGTTTCAAACTCGCTCGTGTTTCTCTTGCATTGCCTCTGTTTAAACCTGCCGACACCTCTCTAACATTAGCATTCAGGACAGTTTGGAAAAGGTAAATTGTGTCATTTATCTCAAATCTGCACACATCTTTGTGGTCGTACCGAAAGATCTCAGAGGCTCAAAGCCGAGTCTGGTTTTAGAGAAAGAGAAGCTGGAGAGTTGACATTAGGCTACTGGCTGATTACAGTTTGTTGATGTGGGGCTCCAGCGATTTGCGTTGCCTTGTTAGACTCATAATTGCTTATAACAACTCCCAGAGAGACGAGAGAGAAGGCTTCAGATGAAAGAATCCCTATATGATGAGTTTTAAAAGGCTGGAGGTGAAATCCCTCTGCACAGCGTGCTCCTGAGGAGTAATGGGCATTGTACATGTAGCGATTAGTCAGTTTCTATCTGATGGTTTCTGGCAGTGAGCGAGTTCTTACATCGGAGAGACACAACCTTCCAGCTTTGATTACAGTGTACAGTGCCAGGATGTCTCTTTTCATTCAACCATCACAAAATGTGAGGTGATGACACAAAAATATCATGTAACATTATATAGTTGGCTGAGGGAGATTCTAGAGAACGTCATGGGTCAGGAGCATGAATGAGCTCAGAAAAAATCGGAATAAATTATGAGATTTGTCCGGCTTTTACCCGGTGATGGCAATACAAGAAAGGTCAGCCAGTCAACACAAACACAATGGATTCATCCTCTGGGGATCATGAATACCAGCTCATCATTTGTTTTTGGAGATACATGAAAGTGTTCTCAAGGTGACATTTTACTCTGAAGGTGGTGCTAGATGGAGGGTTGCGGGGTAAGTATATACCAGTTGCCAATCTCACAA
This sequence comes from Myoxocephalus aenaeus, assembly GCA_038501785.1. Lineage (NCBI taxonomy): Eukaryota > Metazoa > Chordata > Actinopteri > Perciformes > Cottidae > Myoxocephalus > Myoxocephalus aenaeus. Next base: position 465,842 of record JBAMJR010000203.1, on the reverse strand, counting down.
ATGAACCCATGAAAACGTTTGCAAAAAGGAACTTGGCTACTATTCATAATTATTTTTATAAAATATAGGGATCGACAACTAATGTTATAAACAACTTTGTAATTCTTTGTTTTGTCTCTGTAAATAATGGGAGCTGCCTTTGTATTATTTACCATGTCCTGTATTGACCGAGAAGTGGAAGTACTGTGTGTGAGAACAGTCTGAGAAGATAAAGCCAACAGCAAACACATCTGTGAATGAACTTGCACAATTCATAACTTTCACTGTTTGTCTCATCCTTCACTTAATATCCAGACGTAATCCAGCAGTATCGCGCTGTTCTCTGTGCTACATCGATATTAATTACCTCTCTGAAAATAAACTGGCATTAAACAGTGAAATTGAGTAGATCATTTGACATTTGCCCATGTACGCAGACCTCCAGCTTCAAACATGGCAACCTTCCACCACCAGAATTTCAAACACTCTTGTATTTTTCTCTCCCTCTTCTGCTGACAACCAAACATACAGATGTTTGCTGCTGTACAGCACCCGCCATACAATCTTCAAAAACTATTCAAACATTGAACAGAAAGCCTTCCAATCTACCTGAGCACACTGTTATCCACAGTACTCGCTGCTCACTGTCCCCCTGCACAACATCTGGGGAGAGATCTGTGAGAACTTGTTTTGACGGCTTATAATTCATAAGAAGTAGGCCATATCATGTCCCTTGGCTTTGGCTCTGGCTCTAAGTGAACTGAAGCGGTGCTTTACTCAAAGAAACAAATGAGTAGGGCCGAAGACATTACTCTTCCAAGTTTCCTTCATGGTCCGTTGGAGCACACTGCATGCTGCCAGTGCGTCTCTGTCTGGCCATTCCTTGAACTGCCCACCGGATTGTAATTATCTCAATTCTGCATATCTGACATATCCTCATCTTTTTCATCAAGGGAACAGCTCATTAAGCTGTCCCCTTTATTTCTCCTCCCGGAATGACAGCGTTTTCTTTTGCAGTTCTGCTCGTAAAAATCCAGGGGAGTGTCCCATAGAATAGTTCTCACTTGAGGAATGACAGTGTGCTGGCTTCAGTGATCATGAGGACTGACCGATAAGGGATGAAAGGCATCATTGTGCTGATGAGAAGCCCTTTTTGCTATTGTCCTGGATCGGCTTGATTTGGCAGCTAGTCTAGTTGATGTATGTACTGGATGTGGAATACAACATTATGAGACAATGGAACTGGATATGAGGTTTAAAATGGAATTTAATAGCCCCGACACCCACACCAGGGACACACTAGGATAGTGATGTTAGTTGGTCTTTGTTACAGAGTAAGGCCCTGATTGGCTTTTTGCAAGTTGCTGTCTTTTCCATTTTTTTTTATTTTAGCTGGACAACCACTGAATACCTGGTCATGTTATCAACACAAACCATAAACTGTATGCTACCAACAGTTAATAGTGCAGTTTATATTTATGAAAACAACTTACTCGAAATCTTAAGTATCGCATTAATTTACCTTCAGGCGTTTTTTTGTTCAGATCATGGACACTACGGGTGGTCATTCATCCATAATATTCAACCTGGGTGGATTTTATTCGGAGCTCATTTGGCCAGACCACTTTTTTTCTTGATGTTTAGTTGATTTAAACTAGTAGTGATCACTACGGGTGGTAAAGTCTTAGCCCTAAGAATTCACCACAATGAGAAATAATGGAAATGTTGTCAGGTACTCTGAGTTGAAACGTGCTCTGGCCGATCAGGGCTGAAGACATCGCAACTTATAGTGACCAGATTTCCATGACAGTGAAGCCAATGATGAAGTGCCTAAATCTTGCATTCCCTCTGCTGGTCATCAGATGGCGACTCCTCTGGTTTCAAAAGAAGTTTGTATCAAAGTCTAAGAGAAAATAACTACTGAGGTAATAAATCATGGTCCATTCGGAGTCAAATTAGGCCATCGGCCCTGATCAGGCGGAGCGTTTTTGCAGGTAATAAACTGCATTGGATAATTGTTGTGCTATTCTCTATGTATATGTATTAGTCCCAAACCAATAAACATAAAATGAAATGTAATAAAGCATTAGGGTGAGGCTACCTTGTCATAAATTGGTCGCTAACAGACATGGTCTCTTCCGTTCACAGGTTTCAAAGAACCTCGTCAGTGACGACCAAAAATCGAAGATGGCGATGGCCAAAATGTGGAACTCAAGGTCTCGAATCCTATTGAGTTTTGACCACAGTCCACAAACCAATTGGTCCACTCCTTATGTACAGTCAATGGTATGAATGCTCATTGTCCCCAGAGGATTACTCACCATCAGCCCAATGTCTTCCGATGATAGATTTTAAAGGAAAAGGTTGGCATGTCTTTCCTTAGCGGAGGTCTAATGAGCCAGAATAAGTAAACACACCTGTGTGTACAAAAGGCTTTAACAATACTGGCAAAATACACTTTTTAATAAAGAAATTGTTGCCACTGAATCATATTTGATTGATACATAAAGCATACAAAGTCTCAAACAGCATGCGTTGTGATAATGCTGCTTTGAGGTTAATCATTAGATTTAACATCCAACAATGATTGCGTCGAGGTTCAGGGAACACGTTTGTGAGGCGGAAACAGGTGTTTTGTTGTGTGGAGGCTGCTGCAGAGCACCAGGTCTGGATTATGAACCGTGTAATTACGTCCACAGGGAAGGAATCCTGCTCTGATTAAAGGGAATAGAATATGAGTCTTTCTCTCGTATGCCAGATGTAGCTCCAAACAATTCTACTCCGTTGAAATGTGCACCACATTGCTTGGAAAAAGTCGGCAAAGGCTCATAATATTAAGAAGTCATTAATAATCAAAGTAGCAAAAGTTCTGGAACAGAACTGCAGTCCTATTATCTCACTCAATTTTGTGCTCTCCGTGTCATCATGATGAATGAGGTCATGTATGACTCATCCAAGTCACCCTTTCTGTGTCGTTCCTATATTTCACTAATAAAAAGCGCCCGCCTGCATACACCTCTGTGATTTATTGCTGGTAATAAAGGATCTTAATGTTTGCTGAATCACAAGAGATCCAAGCAGCGTCTTAATAATTAATCCACTTAGCTGGAGCACACTCTTTATCAGCAGCTGCAAGAGACTCACACACTTCCCTTTGGCCTCTCAAAGACCCTCTTCTGCCGCTCCGCCACCTTTTGTCTTCCCATTTCATCTCTAATGATCCCGAACACTTTGTTTATCCTAAATGCTTAATAAGGTGGAATGCATCGCTGATGAATATTAATGCTGGGATGTAATTAGGTCCTACTTTGTCTAAAGAAAATGTGAGAGGAGGGCAGGTCGTTACAGAAATGATTGCTTGTTACGGTCTCTGATGCCGGCCATGTCAGCAAAGGAAAGATAATATGTTTAATTTAGTCGGATGATTGCAGTCTGAATATAGATAAGAGGACAAATCAAGCATGAATAAAGTTTTGATGAGTAAAAAGTAAAGTACTCGATGAAGCACTTGAGGAACCCTCAATCATCTGTCTATAGACGTCTACATTCATAATAAATAACTCCTAAATCAACATATTTCTGTGTATGAAACAGTAAGGTACCTTTCCCTCATAACTGCTACGCTTAGCTTCTGCGGGACAGACACATCACACACTCCTGCACTCAAAAAGTGACTGAGGTAGGTTTTGCTCTCTGTCGGTTTACTTGAAATGCATTTCTTTGTTTAGCAAAAAAATTATAATCAGACTGCACATTCGAAAGTCCAAAGCCCCAAGGATGAAATAAGTTAATTTTACATCGTAGCCAAAATGGAGAAATTACAACTTCCGGGTCAGTCACGTAACGTCATGGGTCCCGAAAGTACTTTCCCCCCCATTGACTTATATTGGTAAAGACTCATAACTTTCCAGTATAAACACTTACATAGTCCTTGTTTTTATCACATGGTCCTAAAAAAATATACAAAAATAAAGCACTAATAGCTGCATTCAGAGTTATCTTCCTTCCTCCATTCATGTGAATGAGCCCGGTACCAGTGGTGTATAAAGTACCCAAAAGTCACACTTGAGTAAAAGTAAAGATACCTTACTGGAAAATGACTCCAGTGAAAGTTACCTATTTGAATACTACTTGAGTAAAAGTCTTAAAGTATCTGATATTTACTGTACTTAAGTATCAAAAGTAATTTTCTGATATTAAATGTACTTAAGTATTGAAAGTAAAAGTACAAGTACATGCTGTTAATACAAAAGCAAAGGGTCAGAATTATGAAGTGTATTCTTTTAAGTGCTGTGGCCACCATGACGAAGGAGTTCTGTTGAAAACAATTGGGTTGGCTGTGATCCATCCAGGAGGAACAATGTTCAACATAATATATTGTACATAAGTATACTTTTGCATCTACTAGGAACTTATCATCATAATTCTCCAAAAAGCAATATGACACTATGAAGGAGTTGTAACAGTGCATTTATAAGTATGCTCATTCCGACTAGAGAATGTAGAGGGCAAATGCATAATATTGTGTTTAGCAAAAAATATTAACTTGATGCATCAGGTCAGTGTTTTGAGAAAGGACACCTGCCTTGTAAACTCCTATGGGCCTGATTTGAACACGATAGGCAAAGGCTACCATCATAACTCAATCTGATGATCCACAAAATGACTCAAATATCAAAACATGATCAATACTAAAGCAGCCCCGAAAGTAACAACCCAGTCATTACTTGAAAAATGTCCTGTTCATCTTCAAAAGAATTTGGTTTTCAAAAGAATTTGGTTTTCAAAATTGCGAGAATTCAATCTCGCTCTTCTTAGACTGAAGACTAGTCCTGCCATGCTAAATAACCTTTCACAGGCCGCTAAGGCATGTAGAGGTGTGTTCAGCTTCATGCTAATTGATTTGTGGATTTGGCAATATTACAAAGAGTAAAAATGTACACCCATCCACTTATTTTTCACTATCCCCATGTTGTCTTACCCATTCTGATTGTGGCATCAAGTTGTTCGGAATTTTTGAAGAAGAATCGCAGCTGCGGCTCGGGGAAACCAGACTCGGGGGTGCCGGGCTCGGGGAAACCAGACTCGGGGGTGCCGGGCTCGGGGAAACCATACTCGGGGGGTGCCGGGCTCGGGGAAACCAGACTCGGGGGTGCCGGGCACAGGAACAGGTCGCGGCGCCGGCTAGGAAGCCAGTGTCGGGTGCGGCTCTGAGGCGGTACCGGGGACCAGGGACGCCGACAGGACACGGGTCGGCAGGACACGGGGAGCCGGGGTTGGCCGGGGAGCCGGCAGGACACGGACTGACAGCGGCGCAGAGGCGGTGGCCGGGTCTGGGGCTGGCAGCAGCACAGAGGCGGAGAAGCGGAGGCCGGGTCTGGGGCTGGCAGCGGCGCAGAGGCGGAGAAGCGGAGGCCGGGTCTGGGGCTGGCAGCGGCGCAGAGGCGGAGAAGCGGAGGCCGGGTCTGGGGCTGGCAGCGGCGCAGAGGCGGAGAGGCGGAGGCCGGGTCTGGGGCTGGCAGCGGCGCAGAGGCCGGGTCTGGGGCTGGCAGTGGCGCAGAGGCGGAGGACGGGGGCTGGCCGGACCGGATGTAATGACGTGTCCACGTCTGCACTGCACATAGCACCTTTACATTGTTCTTCTCATCCACTACCTCACATATATCACCTGCTGGTTCTGTTGTTAATGAGAGGAAGACGTACCTGCTTCAACAGGCCCTCCATCACCACAGGGTGAAAATGCTATCCGCTATCAATGCTAGAAGCTAACAATGCTAACTGTGCTAACAGTGCTAACAAAGGCAACATGACTCCACTATATACTGTATTTACATGGACAATGTTTGTTTGATGAGATATTAATGGTGTAAATATCCAGTACAGATCAGCAGTATGTTGCATTAAATCATATGTTTTTAATGTCAAATCTTAATCTATAAATAATAAATCAAATTAAAGCTGCTCGCAGCTGTGACTGGGCCCTTGCTCCAGCACGTCGGGGTAAGCCGAAGGGTTGCCGGCTCGTCCGTCCGAGAACGTTCGCCTGCCAGGCGGATGTGAGAGAGAGAGAGAGAGAGAGAGAGAGAGAGAGAGAGAGAGAGAGAGAGAGAGGGGTATCAAGGGTGTCCAAACTTTTTTCACTGAGGGCCACAAACAGAAAAATATATGAAAGTCAGGGTCACTCAGGTGAGGTATATCGCCAAATGAATCAAATGAGGTCAATTATGTATATATATATAATGTGTGTGTGTAAAAAATCACATCAGAGGAAATTTGGCCTTTTCCAAGCTCCAGTAGAAGTCGGCAGGGAGAGAAACTGAAGCTGGTTCTTTAGAGAATCATCACTGCATCTCCATCAGTTCTAGTTCAGACTCTCTTCACTTCTTCTGCATCATCAGGAAGGGAGTTGAGAACAGCTTGAATTCTTTCTCAATGGCAGAAAGATCTTGGAAGCGCTTACTGAGTTCTGTCATTTGATGTGATGACAGACACATATTTCCTCTTTTTCGCAGAAAGGCTGACCTCTGAAAAAAGCTGCTTTGATTTCAGACAGCGTCGGGAAGGGCGCAGCGTTGACATTACGTAGTTGTGTCTCAAAGAGATGAAGCTTCACACAGAACGGGTTCATGTGTGCGTGAGGTTTGGTACCTGGGCTTTGCCTTGCAGGCTCTTGTTCAGTGTGAGATGATGATAAGATCAACTAGAGGCCAGGTCTGTCAACCATAGTGTGTCACTCAGCTCATGAAGAGGTCAAAACTGTTCCAAAGTTAACATGCTTTATGAGAGTCATGGCTTGAAGATTTCTGCATGCCAATATTAACTCATAGTCAAAGCGCCACCTACTGGGAAACTATGGCAATTTGAACTAGAAATGAACGAAGAAAATTAAATTTGGACTTCCGGTATGGTTTAGAGCATGGTCCCAGGAGAGTAATTTTTAAGTTTATATGTGGTACATACCCCCATCAAATGTTGTATATCTATGTAGAACGTACTGCGAGGGCTGCTTTGTAGAATTTAGTTGAATTTTCTCATTGGTCTTTTTCTTCTGAACACAATGAGATATAAACAAGCTTTTTATACATTTTGATGAAATTGAACCATTAATGATTCACGGAGGATTTTGTAAAAATCGAACACAGCATTTAGGAAGATTTGAGGAAAAAATAGTTTTTCACAAAATTCAAAATGGCGGAAATTCTAAGTAGGCGGAGTTTAATGCGGCGATGTACTTTTTTGTAGAGCAGACACAACCGGACATGTGTGCTAAATTTCAGGTCAATTGGTTATAGGGGGCAAAAACTGTGGGCGTTCACAACTCACAGGTTGTCAAAAAAAAACATGTTTTTTAGGGGGCGCTATCTGACTTCCTGTTTGGTTTAGAGCATGGTCCCAAGAGAGTTATTTTTAAGTGTACATGTTTTTACATATGGCTACCAGGTTTCATACATGTAGGTCAACCGTAGCGCTGGGGCTGCTTAATTGAATATTTGTAGGGGGCGCTATCGAGCCGAATTGCGATTTTGAAGCATATTTTAATGCTTCAAAATCGCAATTCGGCTCATATCACTTAACTACATCTTTGCCTGTCAATGTCGGTGCCAAGTTTAGTTACCAGTGGCGGCTGGTGACATTTTTTTTGGGGGGGGCGCAGTTGGGCGGCGCGGTTTAAATAGCACTCCACAATGAGAAGAAAAGAGGTTTGGAGTAGAATATTCTAAAAAACAAAGCTTTATTTCAAGAAAACACAGTGCTCAACACTGTCCAATAACAACTATCAACAAACTGTAACTTTGGGCATGAGAGGTTCAGAGCTGAATGGTTTAAGAAACATTCAATGTGGTGGCCAGAGCAACTTCAGGGACTACATTGACGTAGCATTCAAACTGGGTAAGGTGGAATTAAATAGCATTAAAGCTGCAGTAAGGTGGCACTGGTGAGGTGGTCTTTGAAGGCAAAGTGTTCCCTGGTGTGTCCAAGTATGGTGTCACAAACCTACAGATAAATATATAGAGAGAGACAGAGACAGTAAGATAAGTTGTGGGGAAATATCTACTACAAACAGGCTTCATAATACAGACAAAAAACTATGTTTTGTGTGTCTTGATGGCTCAGCAACATAGACAAAAGGCCAGGAGCCACCTTGATGGCTGTAGCTATGACACACACACACACACACACACACACACACACACACACACACACACCACACACACACACACACACACACACACACACTCTAACTTGTTGGGGGTTGAATTGGTATTTTAGATAAAGTTATAGCCTGATATGACATCCACCCAAATCTAACAATGTCCAACATGTGTTCTGCTGTGGGAAAGATAAAACATTAAACTCTAACACAGGCATCTGCTGATTTTGACACTCACTTCTGCAGCAATCCTTCAAGCTCATCTTCCTTCACAGCCCGGCGCTTCCTCGGCTGCTCAGAGCCACTGCACACTGAGCCTCCAGCTAGCAGCTCCGGTTAGCATGTAGCTTGGTGCATGTAGCTTCACTGCTTTGCTGCTGAATATTTAAATCCGGACGTTCGGGTCCCAACTCTTTCAGCCTCTTCTTGTCAACATCTGATCGTGGATTGAAAGGTGTTTCGCGTAGAGATACCACAGAGTTTTCAGTCGCCATACTAACATAATCAAAGTCTCTGCTAGCTGTGTTGCTCGCGTAGCTACGTGGGAGCTATATGGGGTGTGAGGGAATGATAAAGGTCTCTGATTGGACGAATAGTCCAACCACGTTGCAATAAGAAACTAGGGCGCAGATTCGTGCGCCCGAAGATTCACGTTTCATCCGCCAATGAGAAGCTGTCCTTGCCGTCACGAGGGTGAAATGTTTGTTAGCTTTCCATAGACACACATTTGGCCGGCGCCCCGAGAGGGGAGGGGCTTTTCTCAGTGATGATGAATGGCGATATATTATATTTAACTTAAGTGGTTGTTGACAGGGGCTTACGGTCTCCCACACACATTTAGCGCGTCAACACGGTATATTTCTTATTTAAATTATTTGATATATAATGTTTTTTGACAGTATATATTATATATTTTTTTTCTTCTTTTTTTTTTTTCATCGCAAAATTTTAGGAGGGGCGGCGCCCTAGCGCCCTCTATTGACGCACCGCCACTGTTAGTTACGTCTCGAGCATGCTTAGTCCCTCAAAAGTAACTTTGTTGTTGACTTCGAAGGATGGGTCGCCACGGCAACAGCGTTACACGAAACATCAAAAAGCTTTAGGGGCTGGCATCATGAAAGTCTTATGTTTGTCTAGAAGTAATTTGATGTCGATCTAATCAACCTACTGAGAGAAGCATGCCAAAGTATACAAACGTTTACTTCCTGTTGCCATTAGGTGGCGCTATGACTCTAAATAACGCCTGGAGTCTTATCAAACATGTGAAACCTGGAAAGGATCTTTTTATGTGGAGTCGAATTACATCGGTTTATTCGTTCACGGCGAAGGATCAAACTTCCGCGATGCTCTGACGCGACGCCGTTCAACGGATCCTTACAATCTTCAAGGTGATGCATTACCAATGTCTTAAGTCTCTTCCGACGCATGTGAGGAGCACGGTATACAAGTAGAAAACATGTAACTTCCTGTTGCCTCTAGGTGGCGCTATGACTAGGATTAAAATTGATCATATGGATGTCTTCAGGGTCAGGAGGTCATGACATATGAGTAATATGGAGCAGATTACATCATGTACGGCCGAGTTAAAACAACTTCCATTTTCATGGAAAATCGCTGCTCTGCGTTCACATCGTTGGATATTTTTTAAATCCTTTCATAGCTTTTCCCTGCAAAGGTCTCAACATCATATTGCCCGATTATGAAATCAATCGTATTTAATCTCTAGGAGCAATTCATCTGAATACAACGCATGGAAACAAGGAAAATGCAAAAATGGAGCGATTCACTGCAGCGCCCTCTAGTGTTTGAAAATTCTGAAATAATTTGGGTACGTTAAGGGACGCGATGTTGACATATGCTGCAACTTTTGTGAGGATAGGCAAAGTGATTTGGAAGTTATGTGTATTGACATATTGAGCCACGCCCCTAAGAGGTGTTATTGGTTAATAACTTCTAAACGCAATGAGATATCAACAAAGTGGAAAGTATCGTTTGATCACATTGAGCCAATGATCACAGAAAGTTTGGTGAGAAATGGACCCAGTGTTTAGGAGCAGTGGGCAAAAATGTGTTTACAAAATTAAAAATGGCGTAAAATCTAATTAGGCGCATTTTGGCACCTGGCCCAACACTCCTGCCCTGATGTCTGAGGACCCCTCTGTAGGTCAGGAAGGGTGCCGGTGCTGGCCGTGATCGGTGGATCGGGGACCCGAGGGAGGGGTGCCGGCCATGGAGCCGGCGTGAGTCGAGCCACGTCCTGTGGATTACCTCATTACCTCATCACGGCACCTGTTCCCTTGAACCACACCCTCACTCAATTCCCTCTGCAGCTGAGCGTAACCCCACGCCGCCACCACACATACTCATAAGGGTCTTGAGATCATCCTTAAACATAATTGATGTTGATCGCATACAAATTGTAGGAGTTAGCAAAATAGAAATGCGAAAAAAGGCGAAAAATCCCCCAAAAAATCCTTAAAAAATCCAAATTGGCAAAATTACTGTAGCGCCCCCTAGTGTTTAAATCGCACGACTGATTTATTACAAGTTAGGGGACGCAATGTGCACATATACCCCAAATATGGAGTCGTTAGTCCAAATAGTTTTAATGTTATGAGTATTTAAAAACAAGACACACCCCTAAGAGGTTAATTGGTCGATATCTCCTCAACGCAATGAGATATCAAAAAAACGATATAGCTCCAATCATGATGCACACCAAGTTCAGTATGAAAGGGACTAAGCGTGTAGGAGAAAAGTGCAATAATGTGTTTTTCACTCAATTTAAAATAGCAAAATCTAAGTAGGTGGACTTTATGGGTCTGAGAGGCTTTTTTGTAGAGCAGGTGGAGATGTGTGAATTTTTCAAGTCAATCGGACAATCTGGGTGAGGGGCGTCGCCGATCAAACTTCTAGCCCCCAAAAAGCAGTCCAATGTACAAAAATAAAAAAACGGAATAATAAGAAACCCGGCAATATCAATAGGGTCCCCTCGGACTGATTACGTCAGTCGCTCGGACCCTAATAAATGTCCCTCTTACATGTAACATAAAAAAGTATTGAACTCAAATACTCAAGTTAAGTACAAGTACACACTTAGGTCCAGTTCACTTGCATACTTTCCACCACTGTGTGGATGTAAAACTTTCAGATCACCTGTCACTGACGTAATAAAACTCACAGAGCTGGAGGCGGCCATTTTGCTTGAATCCATCGTCATATTCAGGATCTTCAGGGTCTCCACATCCTCCTGGTCTTGTATGGTCATCAGGTCGGTGTATTTCTCTCTGCAGTGATGCTGCGCTTCAGTCATGGTCTTCAGCTCATAAACAGCATAGTAGCGACGCTCATCAGCTGATGAGACGGCACACAGCCCTGATGACACACAGCATGTTGATTTCATCAAATCTTTATTGATTTTATAGATGTGCATTAAGTGGCAGTGAAGACCAGGACAACAAATGTATATGTAGTGTGCATATGAACACACATACATACATATATAAAGATACATATATAAAGATACACATACATGTAACCATACAAAAATAAAATACATAAATACTACTATTGACGATACCCACCCCTCTCATACATCTCTAAACATTATATAAGGGAATGTATTATATTAAGAAACAATAACATTTTACTAATGACTTTAATTTCACTAACTAAGACCTGCTGGTAGTCATGTGACCTTCAGTGCTTTTTTGGGACACGGAACAAAGGGGGAGAATTAGGAAGTGGATAGTGTAATGGAAATTAACCTGATCAATCTCCTGTAGAGAAAACACATGATGTGAAACACGTAAATGTCTTTCAACATTTAAACTGTTTAAACTGAAACTTGGAATAATTGAATTGAATGGACAGAGCTCGTCACCACAGGTGGTTCAGAGGTCTGACCCCGAAAAATAGTTCAACATGAGTTTTATACAATTATTATTGAAATGTTCCCCCTGCTCCTTCTCAGTGTCCTCCTTCTTCCCACCAGACAAGAGTGAGAGACAAGAGTGAGAGACAAAAGTGAGTGGCAACAGTGAGTGAGAGGCAAGAGTGAGTGTCGAGAGTGAGAGACAAGAGTGAGAGGCAAGAGTGAAAGAAAATAGTGAGAGGCAAGAGTGAGTGTCAAGAGTGTGAGACAAAAGTGAGTGAGAGGCAAGAGTGAGAGACAAAAGTGAGTGGCAACAGTGAGTGAGAGGCAAGAGTGAGTGTCGAGAGTGAGAGACAAGAGTGAGAGAAAATAGTGAGAGACAAAAGTGAGTGAGAGGCAAGAGTGAGTGTTGAGAGTGAGAGCAAGAGTGAGTGTTGAGAGTGAGAGACAAGTGAGTGGCAACAGTGAGAGACAAGAGTGAGAAGCAAATGTGAGTGGCAAAAGTGAGAGACCAGAGTTGTAGTATCTTGACTTCCGGTTCAAGGAAGTGTCGCTGTTTGATGATGTCATCCAGGCCACGGTTCAGTGTTATTAATAAAGATGGACGCGAACTGCGCCTTATATGGTCACACGAGTACCGAGTGTTTTACTTAGACAATTAAATGTCAGTACACACACATAAATACTACATGGTGTCAGAATAGCTTGTTTCTCATCGAACCTGACGACGGAAGATGGAGAACACAGGCGTCGCCACGCCACGGATGGATTGGGATTCATCTAACCTGCCCGACGCATGGAGAAAGTTTCGCCAACATGTGGAGCTAATGTTCTCCGGCCTGCTAAGCGCGAAAGAGGAGGAAGAAAAGTGCAGTTATCTACTCCTGTGGATCGGCGAGAAAGGCAGAGATGTATATAATACATGGACCCTCACGGCAGATGAGAGAAAGGTACTCCAAACGTACTATGGGAAGTTTGAAGCATATGTAATGCCCAAAGCTAACCCCATTTTCGCGCGATATAAATTCCATGAAAAGATACAAACGGACTGTGAAAGTTTCGACCAGTTTGTGACTGAGCTAAAGCTGCTAGTAAAGGATTGCAATTACCCTAACGCTGATGAAATGATTAGGGACCGGATCATTTTCGCTACAAACTCTCCAAGAGTCCGGGAGAAGCTACTATGTCATGGTCCGGATCTAACGCTCGAGAAAGCGATTGACATTGCGCGCTCACACGAGCTATCACGGCAGCAGCTAAAGACAATGGGTTTCCCCGCTGCTGACACAGCCAGCCAGTCTGTCCATGCAGTTAGCAGAAGGCCGTTTAGTTCCGAACAAAGATACGGACGAAAGTCTACTGGCGGCAACGACAGCAACAGTGTCACGCACGGCAAGGAGTGTGGAGCATGCGGAAGAGAACACGGTCGCACGGAGGATTGTCGATACAATATAATGTCGATATAATGTGATACCAGTAAACATATTTCACAAAATATTAGGAAGTATCACATTAGGTCCATCAGACAGCAATATCTCAGGATATGGTGGACAGAGACTTGAGGTAAAAGGAACTTGCAAGTTAGCATGCAGATACAGGCAGAAAACAGCCATGTTAGATTTTGACATAGTGTATGCAGAAAATGCTCCACCTGTATTGGGCCTACGTGCATGTCTAGATTTAAACATAATCAAGCTAGTGCACATGGTTGATGCACAACCAAAAACACACACCAGCATCACCGAAGAGTTTGCTGACGTATTTAAAGGCATTGGACTATTCCCTGGAGAATGCACCTTTCACCTTAAACCCTCAGCAACACCAGTGGTCTGCCCACCACGCCGCATCCCATATGCCCTACGCAACCGACTCAAAGATGAGCTTGATGAAATGGAAAAAACAGACATAATCCAAAAGGTCACAGAGCCGACTGAGTGGGTAAATGCACTAGTGGCAGTGGAAAAACCTAAAACAGGAAAGCACACATACTTCGACCACACGAAAGAGGTGAAGCTACAGGTCGATGCTTCAAAATGCGGCTTAGGAGCAGTTTTGCTTCAGGGAGAGAAACCAGTCGCATATGCATCCAAGACACTCAATGAGACCGAAGAAAATTACGCTCAAATTGAAAAAGAGCTGTATGCAGTACTCTTTGGATGCAGACGCTTTCATCAATATCTGTACGGACGACAGGTGATTGTCGAGTCAGACCACAAACCGCTGGAGTCAATCATGCGGAAACCCTTGGCAGCAGCACCGCCACGCCTACAGCGCATGATACTGCAACTACAAAGGTACGACATTACCATTACGCACAAGCCTGGAAAACAAATCCCGGTCGCGGACACGCTATCCAGAAAGCCGATTGAGTGTAATGATAACTCTTTAAGTGAAGGCATGGATTTACAAATCCATACGGTGATCAGCAGTGCACCAGTGAGTGATCGCAAAATGGCAGAAATCAAAACCGCCACGGCACAAGATGAGCAACTCTCAAGGTTGAGACAAGTTATCCAAGCAGGATGGCCTGAGTCAAACAAACAATGTCCGTCTGCTGTCGCTGAGTATTGGAATCATCGAGACGAGGTATCAGAGACAAACGGGATCCTGCTCAAAGGTGAAAAAATCATTGTGCCTCACTCACTCAGAGCTGAAATGCTTTCACGCATACACACAGGACACCTGGGGATGGAAAAGTGTAAGCAGCGAGCAAGAGACATACTGTTTTGGCCCGGAATGTGCAAACAGATAGAGACACTAGTAGGATCTTGCAGCATCTGCCTTGAGCGACGCAGCTCTAATGCAAAGGAACCAATGCTATCACATCCTATCCCAGAACGACCTTGGCAAACAGTAGCCACAGACTTGTTCACATGGAACAGTACTGACTATATAGTTCTTGTTGACTATTATAGCAGGTACTTCGAGGTAGAGAAAATCACCAACCTCACATCTGCAACTGTCATAAAAAAGCTGAAATCCATGTTCGCCAGATTTGGAATACCCCAGACAGTAATCAGTGACAATGGACCTTGTTACAGTTCACAAGAGTTCAGAGGTTTTGCTCACGCATGGGACTTTGAGCATACCACAAGCAGCCCACTGTACCCGCAGAGTAACGGTTTGGCTGAAAAGACTGTTCAGACTGCCAAAGCCCTCATGGACAAAGCACTGGCACAGCAGATAGACCCGTACCTCAGTTTACTAGAATACAGAAACACACCAGTTGATGGACTGAAGTCACCAGCGCAGCTGCTAATGAGCAGGCGTTTGCGCTCAATTCTACCAAGCACAGAGAAACAACTACGACCTGAACTGGTCTGTCGCCGCGTAGTTCACAGCAGAAGGCAACTGTGCCAACAGAGACAAAAACAATATTACGACAGGAATGCTAGGACACTACCGGCACTACCAGAAGGAGCTATGGTCCGTTTCCAGCTTCCCGCTGGGACATGGGAACCCGCAACAGTCGTCGAGCCAGCAGGAACCCAGAGGTCCTACAACATTCGC
The DNA here is from genome assembly GCA_038501785.1 of Myoxocephalus aenaeus. Classification (NCBI taxonomy): domain Eukaryota; kingdom Metazoa; phylum Chordata; class Actinopteri; order Perciformes; family Cottidae; genus Myoxocephalus; species Myoxocephalus aenaeus. The sequence continues at coordinate 450,327 of JBAMJR010000203.1, read as the reverse complement.
ACTGATGGAGGTCACATGCTCAGGCGTAACCGGCGTCACCTCTTGCAGACGTGTGAAAGTGGAGCAGACCCGGTACTTTCACCAAACAACCGCCAGATGGAGGTTGAGGACACTGAGTCTCAAGCAGTACAGCAGGACCCTGCAGGTCATACAGGTTCCAAAGAGCCACCAGACTGTACTACCACAAGATCAGGCCGCATAGTGAAGCCTAGAGACATATTGGACTTGTGATACCCAGCATTAGAAGAACTGAGGGATATGTTCATGAAAATATTTTTTTTACATTTGTCATAGTTGAAATGCCATTTAGTAACTGTTCATATCTGATAACTGATAGTTATGTATCCTTCAGTAATCCATTGTTCTTGCAGATGTGGCATACATAACTGCCTCTATTCAGTTTGTTCTGAAATGTTTAAGTAAGTAATGTGTACTATTTAATTTGGCAGCTATAGTCATGTTTATTTAAAAAAAAGCGGGATGTAGTATCTTGACTTCCGGTTCAAGGAAGTGTCGCTGTTTGATGATGTCATCCAGGCCACGGTTCAGTGTTATTAATAAAGATGGACGCGAACTGCGCCTTATATGGTCACACGAGTACCGAGTGTTTTACTTAGACAATTAAATGTCAGTACACACACATAAATACTACAAGAGTGAGAGACAAGAGTGAGAGACAAGCCTGAGAGACCCGAGTGAGAGACCAGAGAGAAGGACAATAGTGAGAGACAAGAGTGAGAGACAAAAGTGAGTGAGAGGCAAGAGTGTGTGTCGAGAGTGAGAGATAATAGTGAGATCATATTAATTCATGAGTTTGGGTAAAGATGTGTGCTCTGTCTCGTGGTGGCGCTTCACATCGTTGCTTTTAATATCTCTGAACATGAGACATGCTGCTCTTGCTGCTCCATGTGTTGCTTGATGTAGTCCAGGGGTGTCCAAACTACGGGCCGCGGCCCTTTTTTTATTGGCCCGCGGCAGATTCTAAAAATATAATGGAGAGAAAGTCAAGCAAACAGCAGCTAACCAACTAGCTCAACAATCACATTTTTGCCGTCCGAACAAAACACGAGAAAATGCCTCATAACAGCTACGAGGTCGCTCAGCTCACAGCGCGACACAAAAACCTCTCAGACGAGACTTCATAACACAGAGCAGAAGACTTGTCAGCTAACTTAAAGCGGAGCTGAACACGGACCTCCTCTCTCTCTCGCTGGGGTGCGCTGCTCCGGCGCAGCTCCGCGGTACAGTGGTTTTATTCCCTGAGTCTGACCTCTCAGGGTTTTATTCCCTGAGTCTGACCTCAGGGAATAAAACCGCTGCAGCGTTGCGCTGACCAGTTTTTGAAAGAGAAGGACGACCTCTTCATGAGCTGAGTGACACGTTGGCAGACCTGGCCTCTAGTTGATCTTATCATAATCTCACACTAAACAAGAGCCTGCAATGCAAAGAGCAGGTACCACAACCTCACGCACACATGAACCCGTTCTGTGTGAAGCTCCATCTCTTTGAGACACAACTACATAACGCTGCTCTTCCTCACGCTGTCTGACATCAAAGTAGCTTTTCCAGAGGTCAACCTTTCTGCTAAAAAGGGGAAATATGTGGCCGTCATCACATCTCATGACAGCGCTAATCAGCGCTTCCAAGATCTTTCTGCATTGAGAAAGAAATCAAGCTGTTCTCGACTCCCTTGCTCATGGATGCAGAAGAAGTGAAGAGAGTCTGAACTAGAACTGATGGAAATGCAGTGTGATGATTCTCTGAAGAATCAGCATCAGCTTCTCTCCCTACCTGACTTCTACCGGAGCTTGGAAAAGGCCAAGTTTCCTCTGATGTCATTTTTTAAATATAATATATATATATATATATATATATATATATATATATATATATATATATATATATATATATAAGCATAATTGACCTCATTTGATTCAGTTTGCGATATACCTCACCTGAGCAGCCCAGACGTTCGTATATTTTTCTGTTTGTGGCCCTCAGTGAAAAAAGTTTGGACACCCCTGATGTAGTTCATTCCTGAAATATAGTGAGGGTGAACATATAAATGTTAGGATGAATACAACTTTCTAACATATCATGACCCCAACCTAAGGTTTTGTACTAAATAGTTTGTTTTAATTTGAGGTTTATTAATTTAGTTTCATGCACTGTCCATGCATTCATCATTGATTTGTGTATTTGGCAATATTACAAAGAGTAAAAATGTACACCCATCCACTTATTTTTCACTATTCCCATGTTGTCTTACCCATTCTGATTGTGGCATCATCCTTTGTCCAAGTTGTTCGGAATTTCGGAAGAAGAATCGCAGCTGCGATCAACTCAGGGTCTCCTGACATGTGGCCAAAACGATTCTTTATTCCCACCCGTAGAGCATCCACCAAAGGCTTGCAGTACTTCAATGGCAACTTGATTCTGTCAAGTTTGGCGGTCAGCAGGTTGATTGTTGGAAGAAGCTACCCCATCTGGGCATTTGCCTCTGCTTGCAAGATGTTGGTTGCCTGGGCGACTGGGCTCATGACAGCAGCATACTCTGTGAGGAATGAGAGTTCAGCTGGATTCAACCTGTGATGAAAACAAAAACACCAACACTGTTTTATAACACTATATAACCATTTCATCAGATTCAACAAAAAATTGCTGTATGAGTAATTCACTAAAATAGATCAATGATAAGTGGAAGTTGGGATACAATGTGACACAGTTATTAGTGCCCAAGAAAGGGTGGGGAAACACATCCACAGTTCTAGAGACATTAAAGACATTATGTTCAATTATGATGAAATAATAAAACATACATAATTCTTACTTACATCGTAACCTTTAGGTCTGTGACTCCGATGCCCCCCTCTCCCTTGTCTTTGATTATCCTCAGCAGTCTTTCCACTGCCAGGAACAAGGAGTTCCACCTGGTAGCATTTGGGCGCAGCAGTTGGAGGGAGCAAGCATCTTCAACAGTTTCGGCTGCAAGTGTGGATCTTCCACATTTGTTCCAAAGTGCATTACACTTGCCGATTGTTGAACGGTACACTTTCTTGTATGCCTCAATGGATGTTGCTTTCTGGGTATCAACCGTAGCTATTAGGTTGAGTAGGTGACAAGCACAGCGCTGGTGCTTTGGGAGCTTGAACTCCAAACCATCATCTTCATTCAGAAGTGCTGACACATCAATAAACTCTACTTCTTCACGCCCCTCTTGATCATCTTGATCCTCTCCTGGTTGAGATGCATCACCATCACTCCCGACTTTATTGTTGTTCTCATCTTCACCAAAAACTTGGAAAGCTTTTATGAAGTTAGAGCCATTGTCTATTGTTGTTCTCTGAATCTTCTCCCGAATTTCAAAATCAGAATGGATGTCATTCAGGGTGTTTGCCAACACATCAAATGTTTGCGAACCTCTCAGTTGTTTACAGGCTAGGGCTGCTGAGCATCTTTTGAGACGGTTAGGCTCAATCTAATGGGAGGTAACACCAATGAAGCTTTGCCTTCTGACAGACCAGCAGTCGGTGGTGGTGGCGAGATGGTCAACTCCCCTCATGGCCTCAGTCACCGCCTTCTTCATTTCCTTGGAGGCGTCATCAATCATGGAGCGCAGGGTCAGCCGTGTCATTAGGCTCGTTAGAGATGAGCCAGTTCTCCACAGAATCGATTGGCGGCGATCGGCTTGCAATGGTTAGATTTGTGTCCGACTTGCTCCCGACTTGCTCTGACGTCATGCACACGTGGTCAACGATACTCTCACGAGATCAAGCCGGCCGTCGATTTCAGAGTCAGCCGCCGCAGTAGCTATCCAACGACTGCGTGGCCCAGTGCATGATGGGAAACGCCTGGCTGTCGCCACATCAGAGCGCTGATTGGCTCTTAGATCTGACAGCAAACACCACGTGTTGTAGAAAATCCTCATGTTATGTGTAGTTGTAATACTTAACGCTGGATTGTTGACTATTAGTCTCATGTTTGATCTAAAAACATATCTTGTGTGGTTGTTAATACAAAATCCTATTTATACACACACACACATCAAAACTACTAGTAATGTATTTCACAGGCAGACATAAAAAGACCAAAGGATGCACCTACACGGACATTTCTACATAAATATATATTTCCAAACACATATGAATAAATCCAAACGTGATCTGTAAACTACAAGTAGACAAAAGTTCGGAACTAACTAGAAGTCATTTTTTCTGTGACTTCCTGTGTATACTTTGAAGGCAGCTGAAAACTGTCCGACTTGATCGCAGTTTATTGTGAACGCCTCCTGCTGCGGCCGCCTGCTCTCGTCTGGATTCCAGGCGAGGCGCAGCACTAACGAACGAGCCTATTATTTTTGCATTAGGCTGCAGTTCCATCACAAAATCTCTAAATGGTTCTTGTTCAACAACACAGAATGGCTGGAGCCCTTGGACCACGTACTTCATGACAGTGTTGTCAATGGACCTCTAAGACACAGTCAAGGTGTTCACTAATGTGGTCTGCTTGCTGGTGGAGGGAGTCTCAGGAGCCCTTTTTCTCTTTGTTGATGTCAGCTATCCATATTTGTTAAGGTGGTGTACATGTGTTCTCTGAAACAGTGAGAGAAATACATTTTGTAAGCATAACAACTTTAGCGAGCCCCACTTGCTACACACAATTGCATGCATCTCCAACTCCGACGCGGTTCAAATCGTAATGCTGCGCTCTCGTGGCTCCTGTCAATCCTATGGTGTGGTGGCTAGCTAACGTTAAGTGAGCTAATGTTAGCCAACTAGTGCTGCAATGATTATAGCTAAGATGACTCAAATCAACAAAATCTCACAACTGTCAACACATCCTCAGTTCATTAACTCGCTAGCAATCTGTCACTAATTGTCTCATTTGATTTACGATAGCTAGCGAACGTTAGCCTAGCATACACCATGCATAGCTAAATTAGAAGATCAGACACCTGTCTCCTCCCTTGCCAAATATATACTCCAATCCTGTGGGAAACACTGCTATATATCTTAACAGGTTTATGCTAATTATGATAACTAAACATTAACGTTGCGGCTCATGGGATTAATCTTAATTTACCTCAATGTGTTTCCTGAGGTTGGATGGGGAGTTTTTGAATGCAATATTTCAGTAGCTTTGGGTAAGCATGAGAGGCACTTCATCCGGTACGAAGAATCTTTCACTCCAACATAAGAAAACATTTCTCGCAAATATGTCCACGGGTGTTGTCTTCGTCACCACCAGAGGTGTCAAAAGTATTCACATTCATTACTCAAGTAGAAGTATAGATACTAGGGTTTAAAAATACTTCTGTAAAAGTTGAAGTATCAACTCAAGCTTTTTACTTCAGTAAAAGTGTAAAAGTACTGGTTTCAAAACTACTTAAAAGTATAAAAGTAAAAGTAATGTAAGGGGATTTTTTTCTTCCATTAAGGACAAACTCTTAAGCCGCGTCTCAGGGGCCTATAGTGCACTACCCCACCTCCCCCCAAAACAATCATTTTTCTAAAGGCCATAATGACTATAATGTTTTAAAATGTTATGTTGAAAAAATGTGACACAAACACTTAAAGCTGTGGTTCTCAAAGTTTGTGACTCATCTGTGCTTTTATAAGTAACAGAAAAGACAATTGCAATCACTTTCAAGTAAATCAGATTGCCCCATCAGACAATGTTTTGTGTAAGTTTTATCTGTGCAAAAAATAACTCATATTTAGTTACTACTAAATAGCTCATTGTGGAAAACAATAAGCTTTTAATTTTTTTTGCCAAACAAAACAGAATGAGTGCAGATATGTGAGCATCAGGTTGTATCAGTACTAGTGGCTGCAGTGAGCTGCTTTCCTCTACACATATTTTATAAACGGGGTTGTAGATTTGATATGTCCTCTCTCAATTCATGCTCAATATTGAGCTTAGATCTGTTTATTTTTATTTTGAGACACGCAACAGCAGGAAAAGACGAGCTCACGGAGACTTCTGGCAAAACGGCAAAGAAAATTGCGTCGAGTCGCGCATGCGCAAGCGTAACCTGTTAACGGCGTAACATAAGTACAGGCATTTCTCCATGTATTTATTAATGACTTAGTTTTATATCCGTGTACTTTGTACTTCTGTAATATGTGAAGCCAGCAGCTCATTGTTGGTAGAAGACACGAGCACTTTGTCTGTTTCACCTGGAGCAGGAGAGCTGCTGCGGGTTCAGAGAGCTGCTCCGGTGCTCCTCACATGAGAGCTGCTGTTGCATCTTCACCCTGGGACCGTTTAAAACGCAGATATAGCGGTCTGCTTTTCACGCGACATATTTTTCGGCGCTCTCTGTCCGCTGGTGTGTGTGCTCAGTGCTCACCTGTGTGCGCGCGCACGTATCTGTGCGCAACGGGGTGGAGAGGTTTTTTGTGTGTGTTTTTGAACGATGACAAGCCGGAATAAAAACAAACCAAAATGAAATAGTAACGAGGCTATTTTTAAAATGTAGGGAGTAGAAAGTACAGATATTTGCGTGAAAATGTAAGAAGTAGAAGTAAAAAGTCTCTGAAAAATAAATACTCTACTTAAGTAAAGTAACGAAGTATTTGTACTTCGTTACTTGACACTTCTGGTCACCACCGTCGTTTGTTGGGGTAGTAGCAGGTGCTTCTATTTCTGCTTCAATCATGTAATCAGTCATCGAATTCTACTCATGTAGTCTCTCGCTAGCTAGCATCCTGGGCATCACTGAACGCGGCTTTGAGAGCATTTGTTTGCAATTGCGCATTAACGTGATTGACCAATGATTTAACTTGCCAGCTAGGACCACTGATTAGCAAAACCTGCTTGCTTGGAGTCTGTGTTCTACCACAGTCCCCAATGTTGGTCTCATGATTATTTTTTTTGCTAAAGATAGATTTGATTTTGTAGCGAGTAACGAAGATTTCAGGGGAAATGTATCGGAGTCAAAGTATCAGTTTTCTTTGAAAAATGTAGTGAAGTAAAAGTGAAAGTGAAATAATAAGTAAAGTACAGATATCCCCCAAAAAACCTGAATAAAACACAGGTTTTTTTTTACCTTCTTTTCACTGATCTTCACGTGGTAAGTGCAGTTTGGCCTAAAAAAGGTAGTGATACCCACCAACTGGCTGATAACAATCAAAATGGATGTATCGCCTTACTTTATATACAATATAATAGTAGTACTGCTTCTGTTATAAAAAGGAAAAAAGTGAAGGGAGGGGACACTAGGCTGGTGAAAGCTGCACTGCTTTAGAAGAGATTTTTGTCATCTGTTCTGTCTTTCATCAGACTGGTAGCTGAGTAAAAACAGCTGGTACAGAGACTTGATTACGGTCCTCTGCAGACATACTGTATGTACGTATGACCCGTGGTGCAATCACAAGCCATTCTCTCCGACCCCGCCCCCTCTAAAATGTGTTGTGCACTTTGTACTGTTTGTCTACCCAGAGCTCACTGTGTTCTTCTACTCTCACCCCCCCCAACCACACACACACACACACACACACAGCTTCTCTGTGCTCGATGTCTAATTATCACAGGTCATGCAGCCAGCTATTTCTCTCCCAGACTTTGATCAGTAGTCGCTGACAGCCTGAGATGCGACACACACCGCTCAGAAAGGCTCCTGACATGCCGCCGGGCCCCACGCTGACTGGGACCCTCTCTGCTGCTGCCGGAAAGTAATAATGCCACCAATCTGCAGGGGTTTGATGGGCCATGTCCGCAACTTCAAATGGGCACGTCCGCCCTTGTGTGGCGGGGGAAGTGTGTGTGAGCACATCTGTGGAAGGCTCTGAGATAGACGTGGCTCCGCGTGGTGCCAGTGGACTAGAAAGGAGTGCTGCGTTCCCGTGGTTGCGTGGGCACGACAGTATGTTGTTATGAGGCTGCACTCAGTCGGCTCGTATGCCTGGAAGGCTTTTACTTAAACTACAGATAGCAGGTAGAACCTTGCCCATGTATTGGATTATGTTCCAGACATATTTTAGGAAGAAGCTTCTCTGTTTTCTGATCTGCTCCTGTTTAAATTAGCTGTGGATGAGGACTGCTGTTATTACCTGCTGTGTGGATGAATGCAGAATAACATTCACCTCACACACGGCCTATGCTTCCTCTTCAGGAATAGTGGTCTAATTCACCAAATCCGATGGCTCTTTCTTCGTTCCTGCGCTGTTAATGAAGCTCCTCACTCCTGCACAGATGTTTCACCTTTTAAATGCCTGCCAGCAGCGCAAAGGGCAATAATCCTGCCAGGCTCTTAATTCCTGCCATCTGCAAGTGGTGAATTTTAATTGACAGTGGTTTAACAGCGCTCAAAAGGGGAAAGTGACTGGAATTGATAATGAATGAAAACGTGTATGCACTCCGAAAGGACAAAGTGAGAGCAGCGGAGTGGTGTTTACAACCTGACTGGAAATAGGGGCCGTTCACATGTTGCCTCTTTTGTTTCTTCATCCAAAGTGATGGAGAGGTTGTGCTGGCCGTTAGCAACCAAATCTTGCGCGCTGTGATGACGCTAAAGTTACATAGTTTTACACCCAGTCCAAAGATAAAGGAGCCCTCACAGTTACTGTTAGTTCGTCTGACCTGTCACCCGGATGCTGTGACGTCATTGGACGGAAAAGACAGATGGTAAAGCTCCAGGTTTTCTTGAACTAAAATGATCAACTCCTCCATTTATTTACTGGAGACTGATATTCACAAATGAATGAAAGGATATCAGCTGGCTGTGATTGATTGCTCCTCTTCTCACCACATTTCCAAAAGTTGAGTTATTTTTTATCTCGGGGCTCAGCCATCACAGGCTGAAAAAAAGTTCCCGGGAACGCTTACACAATGATGGCGTTGCTCTCGCTTCTGAACGTGACTTGCGCGGGTCTAGTTTGACAACAATCCACAATGTCCACAATCTGAATCTCTCAAGTGTGTTAAACAATAAGTTAAACATTTTATTTAATTACTTTCTTTACTTGTTATCGCCTATATTATGTTATGATTTGGCAAATCAATCAGTAAATCATGCACTGTTAAAAATATCCAAAGTGTCATCATGTTGCAGTGTCCTTAAACTTACAAAAAGTCCCCATCACAGACAGACCCAGATCATATCCAGACCGTGAGATTAGAGAAGTGGACATATCAGACTCTTGTCTTTCAGAGCATGTCTCGTATCGGAGGACTCATTCAGGCTAATTATGTCAGGTGTGGGGGAAGGAGAGAGGACCCAAACACTGAAGCAACAGTTCAAAAAGTAAATTTAATCCACAAAATAAAACTCAGGCTTCCAGAGACAGGAAGGAGGAACGCACAGACAAAAGAGTAATCCGAACAGGGAGCAACAACGGGGACAAAACAGGCAAGAGCACGAACAGGCAAAAACAGGCATAGAACTCACGCAACGTCCAACAGGGGTAACAGACGGGGGGAAACAGTATATATAGTAAATACAAGAGGAGCGTAACGAGGAACAGGTGGAAGACAATGAGGGCAGCACAGGTGAAAGGAATACACAATCAGGGAACAGGGCAGACAGACAATCACGGGGACAGGAAGTGCAGGAACACACAAGACAAGGACTTCACAATAAGACAGGACACCAAACAAACCAACATCCTAACAGTACCCCCCTCAAGGGGCGGATCCCAGACGACCCAAAAAACTAATTAATCCCCTAGGATGGGTGGAGGGGAGCCAGAGGAGGGACCAGGAGCACGGCAAAAATCAGTCCGGGTGCACCAGCCGGGGGGACTCTGAAGGGGAGCGGGACTCAGATGGGGAACCCGGTGTCGGCAGCAGCTTGAAGGCGGGACAGGGAATGGCTGCGAGACGGCAGCAGGGGAACTGGGGACGGCTGCGAGACGGCAGCGGGGGAACTGGGGACGGCTGCGAGACGGCAGCGGGGGAACTGGGGACGGCTGCGAGACGGCAGCGGGGGAACTGGGGACGGCTGCGAGACGGCAGCGGGGGAACTGGGGACGGCTGCGAGACGGCAGCGGGGGAACTGGACTTAAGGGTACTAGGCTCGGGGAAACTGGCCTTGGGAAAACTAGCCTTGGGGGAGCCGGCAGGACACGGGGAGCAGGGGTCGACTGCGGCCCGGAGACGGCAGCGGGGTCTGGGGCTGGCAGCGGCACAGAGGCGGGGAACGCCGACAGGCCAGGGGGAGCCGGGACCCTGTCTGGGAACAGGGCTCGGAGGGACTCCTCCATGTCCCTGAAAAGCCAGTCGTTGTGATGGAGGCATGGAGCAGGGATCGGCCGGACCGCCGACTGGAGACGAGGAGCCGGGCTCGGCCAGACCGCCGACTGGAGACGAGGAGCCGGGCTCGGCCGGACCGCCGACGGGGAGCCGGGCTCGGCCGGACCGCCGACGAGGAGCCGGGCTCGGCCGGACCGCCGACTGGAGACGAGGAGCCGGGCTCGGCCGGACCGCCGACTGGAGACGAGGAGCCGGGCTCGGCCGGACCGCCGACTGGAGACGAGGAGCCGGGCTCGGCCGGACCGCCGACTGGAGACGAGGAGCCGGGCTCGGCCGGACCGCCGACTGGAGACGAGGAGCCGGGCTCGGCCGGACCGCCGACGGGGAGCCGGGCTCGGCCGGACCGCCGACGAGGAGCCGGGCTCGGCCGGACCGCCGACGGGGAGCCGGGCTCGGCCGGACCGCCGACGAGGAGCCGGGCTCGGCCGGACCGCCGACGGGGAGCCGGGCTCGGCCGGACCGCCGACGAGGAGCCGGGCTCGGCCGGACCGCCGACGAGGAGCCGGGCTCGGCCGGACCGCCGACGGGGAGCCGGGCTCGGCCGGACCGCCGACGGGGAGCCGGGCTCGGCCGGACCGCCGACGGGGAGCCGGGCTCGGCCGGACCGCCGACGAGGAGCCGGGCTCGGCCGGACCGCCGACTGGAGACGAGGAGCCGGGCTCGGCCGGACCGCCGACTGGAGACGAGGAGCCGGGCTCGGCCGGACCGCCGACTGGAGACGAGGAGCCGGGCTCGGCCGGACCGCCGACTGGTGTGAGGCACAGTAGACAATCGAGTTCAAAAGCACAACTCTGAGGCAGGTGGCAGGCAAAGTTCTTTAGTAGTATATTCAGGCAGGGGTCAAAACCAGGAGATCAATCAAACAGGCGAACAAATCCGATAAGGGGCAGGCAAAATCCAAGGTAGGCAAAGACAGGCAAAAACAGGGTCAGAACAGGCAGACAGAAGTACAGGGATACGCTGGAGAGTTTGGCACAAAGGACAAGACAATCTGGCAGAGGACACGTGCAAGTGAGGGGACCTAAATAGTGAGCTAATGAGGGAACGGGCTGCAGGTGAGATGGGTGTGAGGGCCAGGTGACGGTGATGAGGGGTAATCAGGCGTGGGTGGCAGGATCTGGAATGACAGGAGAGTGGTTAGAACTGACAGATAGGATGAAAAAACACTTAATATGACGGGGAATCCGTGACAACTGGAGACGAGGAGCCGGGCTCGGCCGGACCACTGGCAGACGGCAGGAAGTCGGGCCAGACGCCGACGGGACACGGGTGGCCGAGATAAATAAAAAAAGTTGCAGGCTGGGTCCAAATACTGGTCGGATTGTTCTGTCAGGTGTGGGGGAAGGAGAGAGGAACCAAACGCCGTAGCAACAGTTCAAAAAGTAAATTTAATCCACAAAATAAAACTCAGGCTTCCAGAGACAGGAAGGAGGAACGCACAAACAAAAGAGTAATCCGAACAGGGAGCAAAAACGGGGACAAAACAGGCAGGAGCACGAACAGGCAAAAACAGGCATAGAACTCACGCAACGTCCAACAGGGGTAACAGACGGGGCAGCACAGGTGAAAGGAATACACAATCAGGGAACAGGGCAGACAGACAATCACGGGGACATGAAGTGCAGGAACACAGAGGGCACACAAGACAAGGCCTTCACAATAAGACAGGACACCAAATAAACCAACATCCTAACAAATTATGAGATAATGCGGTGAGGTTTCATCATTAATAACCTAATAAATACAGCCGTGTTCACTTCTTCACGTTGACCTGAGGAAGACCATCTGTGATTGATACATTAAATTAGTCATGGCCACGTGAAATAAAGGCACCGCATCTCAATGCACAGACGTTGTAGTTGTAAAGAATAGTGTGTGTAGTTTACTTCACAGCCCAGTATCATGGCAGGTTGTGAAATAGTCATGAAATTCAATCTATTGGCTTTGTCTACATGAACACAAATTGTTCTCTTTTTTTTTGTCGCTCAGCTTGAAAAAACAATGCTAATGGATAGTCAATTAGGATCTTATTTTGTGGTAGACACAGATGTAATGCATCCACAACTACGCAACGGTCATAACAAAGTATGTATTAAATGTTAGAAAACACTAATTAGCGGAGGGGTGGTGGATGGGTCCAACTCACATGGGACATTCAACCATGAGACCAGGGTTCAACAATCGTGTCCCAAAGGGTTGTTCTGGTTTTGTTGCCTCAACCTAGCTGTACGTTCATATTTTAAGGCCAACCAAGTTGCTTTTCCAGAACCTACCTCAGTGGTTTTGTTGCCTAAACCCAACTTGGTAACCAGTTGATGTACCCTTGCTTCCTTTTCCGATGAGTGTATTCTGTCATGCTATATGTGCTCCAGTAATGAACACGGAAGGACAACAGATGAAACCACAAATGTAGCTAAGTCCATCGGAGGGGCTGGCCGCCGCAACTACAAGTGCCACTGTTGCAAAGGATTCTCCCAGATTCTGATGCCGATGGAGACGTTAGCAAAGACAACATTATGCAAGTTTAACCTTCGTCTTGTGTTAGCTTTCTGTTAGCATCTCTTGTGTTAACGGGTGGGTTTTGACCCATGTCTTAAATCAGCTATAATCAGAATCTGATTTAATGGCCATGTAAGTTTGCACATACATGGAATTTGACTCCGGTTTCACTTTGCTCTTCATACTTATACACACACAATATACAGTAAACAAGATAAAAGACATTAAAGACAGTAGTCAAAAAAGTGCAGATAGTGCAGATGGAGGTGTCTAATTAACTGTTCATCAGAGTGACGGCCAGTGGGGAGAAGCTGTTCCTGTGTCTGGTGGTTTTGGCGCACAGTGCTCTGTAGCGCCTACCAGAGGGGAGGAGGTGAACAGCTTGTGTCCAGGGTGTGAGGGTCTGCAAGGTGTGAGGGGTCTGCAGTGATCTTTCCAGCCCGCTTCCTGACTCTGGAGGTGTACAAGTCCAGGATGGAGGGCAGGCTGGAACCAATAGTTCTCTCTGCAGACCTGGAAAAAAATACAGTAAAAACAATTATCTATCATCCAATTTGTTTCTCATCTCTTGGTTACCTTGTTAGGCTTCCTTATCCATGAACATATTGTTTGTATGTTTTAATATTTCTGGTGTGGGCCTCTGGGCCTTTTCTTTGTCAGGATACCTCGATTTCAATTTAAAAAAATGGTAAAATGAACCTCAAGAGAATCATATAAATAAATAAAAGGTTGTTGTGTTACCTGACTATTACTGAGGGGTATTAGAACACATCTCTTAAATACATTTGTTTTATTTATGTTTTCATTTTAATATTATTAACTATAGTAACATATGGTGTTACGGGTCAATTTCAACCCATGTATATTTACTTCAAGAAAAAGGCTAAAAAGTATGTTTTTCCTGCAATATAACTTTAATACAAACACAAAATATAGATTTGCAAGGTCAAAAAAACAACAACCACATTTTTATAACTGGGTCAAGACCCTAACAACACAAAGGTCATAATTTCAACCATTTTATAATTTAGTGAAAAAATATGTTTTTGTTTTATTTTATTGAAATAGAGGTTCCTGACAAAGTCAAAAAGTAACCGGTCGGCACCGACCCTAACACAAGAGGAAGGTTAAGAACGTCTTAGTTATCTTCTCCTTTTCACAAACACACATCTTGCAAAGCCACTTCCACTGAAAACCTTCTTTTCACACTGATTAGAACAATGGAAATCTCCTATTCAGTAATGCCACAAGGCTAGAAAGTTACATGGATGTAACCCAAGTTCTACGTATGCTCATCGCCCATTCTTCGGATGCTTTACAAAATGAATAAGGAATGTAAACACAGCTGCCGTAGAATATAACAAAAATAAGGATGTGATGTTCTTCACCTCCGTATAAAGCATGAACCTAGATGTATAATGACAGAAGGTAATCAGAGCCAGTGGAAGACTGGTGTTAGTGGGACTTCCCCTTTGCAGAGGAAGGTGTCTGTTGACACAAGTTAATACCAGGGCCCTATTCTTCGTACCTGGCTTACCGAGTTAGCCGGATAATTTTCAGGATGAGATGACGTAGGTCAGGCTTTTCGGTTCCTTGAAGCAAGTTTAGAAAAATCACCATAGGAACACATCCAAAGATTTGAACCTGCTCCAGGCTAACTGAAATTCACTGGATAAGCTGGCCACTCCCACCGGACAAAAATGTCAGCTCCCTTCCTCAGAGATCCCATTGATCAAGGAGCGATATTAGTTATATTAGCGTTTTATAGGGAGAGAGTTCTTCCAGATCGCCAAGATCCGTTCTCACATCATCATGACTTTGTGTAGGAGCGCTATCGATTCTGCCGAAAAGGAATCATTTACGAGACCTCCTCGAGTCGTACATTAAACACCACAGGCGCACCAGAGCATCGCTCGTCTCAAAGACTGTATGCAGACTGGATCACAGTGTCCCACAGACTTGATAGCCTTGAGCTTTTTTGCAAGTGATACATGTTTGTACAGTGTCTGCGATGTGGAGAACATCGGGAAAGCCGCTGCATGGCGTGCTGTTTGTAACGTTTATTTAGCGCTTAAGAAACTTATGGATGTGTTAAAGCACTCATAATTATATGACAATGTTATTAGTACACCATACATATCATTATTGTAGAAAATGATTAAGGTACTGATCCGCCCATACACATATTCAAACTCTGCGCTGCGTTCACAAACAGGAAGTGTTGCGAATATTCGCTACGCTTTGGATGTGAACGCACCATTAGACTTTGCCATGACTATGGACTTAAATTCATCATATGTAGTCATGATCATCTCCTGCTCCTCCACGGAGAAAAGAGACACTCTTTCTCTGAGTTTATTTGCCATTGTAGCATTTGAAGATCATCGAATCTCTGTTCGACTCCTCCCCTTTTTGAAGAGGAATGGGCACGTGCATTTATTCAGATCACTGACGTCTGGATGGAATTAACGAGACTGTTTCAGCACGGATCAGGCGTGGAGAAACCGAGTTAGCCTGATGTCAATCATCTCTCTAATTGCAGCTGAATAATAGGACATTTGATCAACTTTGTTGAACCACGTACGAGAAATAGGGCCCAGGTGTAAAAAGGTTCTGGAAGAAAGATCAGGGGGCCTGTGTTTAATTTCATGATTCATCCTTTGAAGCCCATAATGTCCAGAGCGAGTTTCATGACAACCAGGCCAGTAGATGTCAAAAAAGTTTTGCTGTAGGCCAAAACATACAAAAGACATCAGCAGAACAGCATCACTATCCTGAGGGCTTTAGTAGCACAAGATAAAATACAGAAAGTAAGTATTTTCTCTGATAAACGAGTGGGAAAAGACAAATGTGAGATGGAGTAGAAGAATCAAGCCAGACAGAGAGGACAGAAATAGACAAATGAGAGGTACAGACTATATTGCCAAGCTCTAGTTCCTCACAATGGTGTGTACGGTGACACCAGCTCACGGCTGAAACCCCCGTGAATCATTTTCTACTTTGAAAAATAGGCCATTGTTCTCCAGACGACACTCTCTCATCTCCAAAGAGACAACGTCTCATTCAACGCCATTTTGTTTGGAGATTATGGGACCAATTACTGGACTGCAGTGATTTATTAGGGTCAGTTACGGAGAGTATAATAAATGTGTTTTTTCACAAACCTGACCTGCAAACATGCCCTGATGGATGCAGCTTTACACTCTGGCTTCCTCAAAGAGGAGCGATCTGTATAAACCTGCAGTGGTTGAATATATAGAACCAATATATATGTTAATTGTGCTAAATGTGGAACTGAGAGCATATTTTATCCTCTCCACAATGCTCTCAATATGAGGACAGCCGAGCAGGCAGCTAGAAGCTAACAGTGCTAATAACACAACAGTGCTGACAGAGCTAACAGGAAGGGGCAACCAGAGGTCGGGTGCCTCACTCGTAACAGTGCCTTGGGTCAGGACAGAGGGAGAGACTTTATTCTCTGCTCAGGTAGACATTTCTCCTCTAAATCTTTACATAAATATTTGTTTAACATTATATCAATACTCTGACTATCAAATTCAGCACATTGAAATAACTTGTTTGGGGTTCACACCAACCTTTTGGTCACAGCTAATAACAAAATATTTGGCCTGCTAAGCCTTCTCTGCTGGCCTAAACAGAATCACAAAGTTATAGCTATTTTATAATTTAATTGTTTTTCACAAATACACACATGTATTATATTAATTTTTCTCTTTCTAGCTTATTTTTCTCATTGCACAGCTCTTGTCTTCCTCTGTTGCTCTGCCTTCAGCCAGCAGCACTGCCACCATTGCAGCTTGTTTGAATGATAGTTTCATCCAATCAGATTGTTTCCTCCTGTGTCTCTCTGCAAAGGAGCTTAAGCCTTTGCAGATTAGAGTACACGGGGAGTGGACGTTGCAGTTGATTGTCATGGACTTCAACAAATCAGATCTTTAGTTTGACAAGCTGGGTGTATTCTTTGACTTTGGACTGTTTTGTTATAACTAAATGTGACTGGTTGAGCAACGGCGAGGTTGGAGGCTTGCTTGGCTGTTCGCGCCCCAAGCCCACAGCGCCTCATTTTCAAAATAAAAGAAAAAATGTTTTTAAAAACGGCACCTTAATTATCTCCGCAACCACATGGTTGTTTAACTTAATTTAAATTGCTAAAATACCATAACCCTTGTGAGAAGAGACCTATGGTTTAACAAAAGTTAAAGTAACCGTTATTAAAGTGCCTTTTTTTCTCGTCAAAGTAATTGAAATAGCTCCGCAGGTCAGCCCACACACCCCGTGTGACCGCGTGTAATAGTGCAAACAAAACGTCTGTATGGCAGAGTGAGCGTCTGCTGTCCACACATGATGTATGTATGAACACGCCGTGTAGTGGGCATCACGCCGTATTGAGTGGGTCGGTCTGACCCGCCCCTGATGTGGACTATACGGCATTGAAGGCCTAGGTCGAAAACGCACGGCATGTCACTGAGTTCGTGGTATGGGAACCATGAGCGCCAAAGTACAATTCATTCAGATTAAGAGCCATGATGAACAGGGTTGTACAGAATTTCACATTCAAAGTTTTGATTGTATGCTGTCATATTTTATGATGTCATCATTTGAAAAAAATATGGATGGGGAATATGTGTCCATTCTTTGATTATTAATATTCCTTTAGTCCGTCGATCCAAAGAATAAAAACATGATTTATCTTTGTAAAAATGTCTCCAAGCTGTGAGTATTGTTGTGTTGTCCATTGCTCACCGGCATATATATCGGTTCTCTCCGTCTGCACCATACTGTTGGCTGTGCTGGGTTTCATTGCCTTGCTGGCAAAATAAAAGTGTCTCCACTTTTTCTCCGTTTGGTTTTCAGCCCTTTATGTTTTCGGTGTGCCAAATAGGCTCAAGGCTGACGGGCATGCTCGTTTTAAGAGAATAAAGACCGATGTTGTGCCAGGCGCCATAAAACCAGCGTTGTTAATGGTCTCAGAGCCCGACCAAATGAACGATTCATAATTTTTACATTATTATTCTATTCTAGAAAGTGAAATGGTTAACTAAACATTAATTCATTGCAGTTTTACAGTACATAAAGAACACTCTGAACAACATAGCCACACTGCTACAGTTATAACAGGCCACATTACTGTTATTGATTTGTGTGAATACGGCATCAGTTTTGCTTTCAATGAAACAATCTATATCCAATCTTAACCAACCATCTTGGTTCATTTTGTATTGTGTATTTGCTCTGTAACCATGATCGTTTCCTAATCAGTAGTTACAATGTTATATAATCTGCCCTCATCCTGTATGGAAAAAGCTTTTTGCTGAAAAAGGCTGCTGTAAGAAAGACAAAATCTATTAGAATATATTTATTTGTATATATTAAGCCTTGACTGCAGCCAACCCTAAAATGTATGAACTCAGCTTTCTTCTCCTCATGTGTGACTCTTTGGAGGGTTCCGGCGTTTTGTCTTAAACTGAAGAGATAAACTCTAGAACGGGGTTCTCAAACCTTTGTAATTTAAGGCACACTTCTGATTGTTCAAAAACAATCCAAGGACCACCTTGACAAATAAGAGAAAGAACTCAACATGAAAATAAAGGAGAAAAATATACCTTTAATGAACAAAATAAATCTTTAATGTATTCAGGTCATAATTCCTCACCATACGCTTAAGCTGCATCCGAGGGAAAGTTAGCCAACAGTGGCAAAACACATTTGTTTCGACCGCTCTATGATATCAAATTGTTTACTGTTATTTGTCGGAAAACCAATTTGTCCATCAGATGCTTTATGATGATTGGGAAATACACATTCCCTCTCACCTGGGATGGTTCCTTACAGTCTCTCAGCAGCATGGGAGAAAGGGACACAATAAATAACTTATTGATTGCTGCAAAGCTAAAACATGAGAGACCTTAAGGAGGCCCAAGCCATACGGATGTAATTTGGCCGGCAAGCAGCAATTTATCTTGATTATGGTCCATTTGAACCAATAACGATGAGGTAAGTATAGGCTATTTGTCAAAGTCACAGCGAGGGAGTACATGGAATCTAATCCTACGGCACCTCTGTCCTCGTAGCTTACTTTAGGAAGGGCTGGTTGGTTCTGCTGATAGTTACAGTAGGATTCATGGACGGACGCCTCCCATCATAGTTGATCATGAAAAAAAACCCACTATTTGTTCATGGTGGTTGAATGATTTGAATACTATTTGCATAAATTGTATGGTTTAATACTGCCTATCACCCACTTCAGCATTGAACGCCTGAGGCAATCTGTCTCGGAAATGAAAAATGAGATCCCTCCATCATTAAGTCACACGTCTCATAACAACAGACTTGACCTAATTATTCCTGCAGTGGAAAAACATGTAAATATGCTTAGCCATGGAACCTCATCCCAGAGTTATTTGTGCTGGTTACGTAATAGCACGGACGCGTCACCGCCGCTGAGTGAGATGGCTTTGGTTATCGAAGCCTCCAAACGTAGCGATTGAGAACGGATTAGCGTGCCTCGATGCTTCCCCATAGCCTGTGAAAAGACACTGCAGGGGATTGGAGGATTTGCTAATAGCAGGGCCACATCCTGCACAAACAATTAACGATGGAAGGGAGGGGGGGGGGCAAGTCATGAAGAAGTTAACGCTGAATTCAGAGCACAAAGTCTCATAGTGTGAGGAAAGATTAATGAAGAGTCTTTGAACAAAGGCTTGTTATAAAAACCCAATTAGTGCCGAGGAATCCATGCAGGAGTAAACAGCTATTGTGAAGATGTCTGGGACCGGCAGGAGAAGACATGCTGGAGTGTCCTTTAATGCACCACCGGCCCATCCCAGCATCCCATTTACTAAGTATAAACTGAGTTTATTAAACAGTAAAATATTGATGCATTTCTCTTGTAAGAATGTATGAGTTGAGATGTATTAACATTTACCAAATCTCAGCATCATGTATTTGATATGTTTTCAAATTTCATCATAAATTCTCTCGCACTGTATGAACGTCAGTGTAATAAACTGGCAGCAAAAGAAAAGATGAATTACGTTTTAAACAGTAGATATTCCGTCCTGTAAGGACCGTAAACTAATGGCAGGAATGGATCTGGACACTGCCGGTGAGGGTGTGTAGCGCAGGGCCTCAGCTGTCCGGGCTGACCCACGTCTGGATTTCAACACGCTGCTTTTATCCAATCCCTTGAGTTTAAATTGTGTTAAAACTTGTTTATATTTTGAACTAGTTTGCACAGCGCATCAGAGAGCATGCGGGCGGGAATCAGATCCAGAGCATCGAAACCAAGCCACCAACACTAACCCTAATCACCAACACATCACCGATAATAAAAATGTTCAAAACACAAGATTCTCTCTCGGTATCTATGACATCACAATTATTCCAAAATGCAGTCCAGCGCCTTCAGCAGACAGCTCCCAGCCTCTCAGAGCACTATTTGGAAACCTGATTTTATATTCCTGGCTATGTTTTGGAAATCATTCAAATTTGTCTGGGTGGTTAGAAATCAATTGAACAAATACAGTATATTTCCAACCAGTTGTTTTATTTACATCGGTCTCAGATGCAGGACAGATGTAGGTATCTATGCCTTGTATCAGATGATAATTGGTTTTGGCACAATCAGCGAGGCATTAGAGCATTCATAGCTCCTCAATGACCAACTAGGCTTATAAATGGGGCCTGTCCAGTGGCGGCCGGCCAATAGAGGGCCGCGGGGCCTGGCCCCACCCACCTTGAGCCAGGAAAAAAAAAAATAATAATAATAAAAATATTAATAACTTATACTAATTGTCAATATGTATGTGTTTGAGCTATGGAATGTACCCAGTAATATTTGTAAAATAGGATATCTGCTCTAAATATCTGCTTTTCCTGCTCGTCCTCTCTGCTCTGAGCTGCTCATGCACTTCTCTGCTGGTCTCTAATGCGCGTGCACATGCCGGGGCCACGAAGCTTTTGGCCAAAGAAAGTCGGGTCTAATACGCAGTTTAGCCAATCACTGACTAAAGATATAAATGATGGACATATCATTTATCCAATCCGCGCCCTAAAAAGGACTTCTGCGGGGCCAGGCCCCGGGTGCGCGTTCACAGCTAGTCTCTCGTTCTGGTCTCGCGTGTTCTCGTTCTCTTCGCTTGTATTCTCGTCTGCCCGTCTCTCTCAGCGCCATTTAACGTCCTAAGACTCAAGCCTAACTAGATCAAATCTCTCCTCCAAGACTTGGACTGCATGCTGCTGTCGGTTATAATGGATTACATTCTGGAGGAAGTAAAGAACGATGATTTGTATCGCCAAGTGGACGAGAAGAGTCGACTGATATTTCCAGCTGATGCTCATGCTAAGCTACATCGGTGCTAACGGTACATCACTATCCAGAACGCCGCGGACACCATCGCTCCAGCGCTTATGACGGGCTGCTGTAATGAGGGGAGCCACAGTGCAGCTTTATTCCTGACATTGCCCTCCGGAACTAAGCAGCGGCGACGGGGAGGGAGAGGCCAGGGCTACCGTTAGCTAGCGGGCTAACGTGCTACCGTTAGCTAGCGGACTTACGTTAGCCCGCTAGCACTGCTGCACAAAGAGAAAATGGTTGTTTAGTTACAGACGGAACAACATCATCCCAAATGTGGACATGCTATTCGCCCAGCTGCAGAAGAGGAACATCGACCCTGCTTCATTAAAGGACGTGTCCAGAGGTTCAGACAGCATTCAAAAAAGCAGGTAAATAACTATACTGTAACGGACTGAGTGACATGTCATGTTAACCTGTTATGTTAAGTGTTATTGTGTTTACAGGAAGAAGTTGTTCTAGATAAGATTACTGGTTATTGTAATTACTGGGTTCAGGAGGTCAGTGAATGTCTCATGAGCTGTGTAGCTTGTAGCTTGTCTACCTGAGCTACCTGTTATCAGCAGAGCGAGTGAGGTGGGATGTTGTTGTTGTTGTTGTTGTTGTTGTGGAGCCTGTGGAGAGGAGGCTATCACCGGGAGCAGAGTGACGCATGTTACGAAGTTTTGACTGTTGTTCTGGGCTAGGCTACGGCCCACAGTAGCCTGTTCTGTTGTTACCGAATAAACACACAATAAGCAAGCTAACGTCTCGTATTTACATGTGATAGGAACCATCTTTACGTCCTATGTTTGTGTTGGGACACCTTTAGTTGTGACAAGCTCCTGAAAACATGTGCCGCGGTAGAAGTGTTTACTCCGCTAAAAGATAGTTTAAAAGATATAAGTTAAAGTGACAACAACATGTTGATTTGTCGACGTATATTGTTATCCAAGTGGACCATCTCCCTCTCAGTTGTGTGCAGCAGCGAGGTATGTTGTTATGTTAATGATTCGTCGCGCATATTTACGTGCAAACAGTTTACTGTGTAACGTGAACGCCAACTTGTTTTGTCTGTTGAAATGTAATTAAACAGTTGGATGGTGGATTGATGACGGTGGTGTTGACTGAGGCGCACGTTAAGAATAAATCCATCAGTAACAGAAGAACCAAGGGGTCGTGTATTTCCTGGAGGGAGGGATAAGTTGCTCACGTCCAACAGTCTGTAAAAGCCTACATGGGCCTAGTCATCAAAGTGAATGAATATGATAGAAAACATCACAATGATATTTGTTTAAATATTTTAAAAGGAAAAATGCAGGTAGTTAATAACATGCTTATTCAGGTGTCCACCAAGTCCATTTCTAGAAGAGGCCTAGTTGTTTTTGAAGATGGCAAGTTGGCAACTATTCAATAACATAGTGGACTGTTTTCTGAAAGGGAGGACACGCTGGTAACTGACCGTCTGATACAATTTGATGATGTAGTTATAATTTCCCATCATCTAAAGTTATTTGTAAGATTTTACATACATTGTATTGTAGAAATACTTGACTTTGACGTAAGTGTTCAATCAGAGTCACTTTCATCAAAATGGCTTTATTGATAATGTAAGTTGATTTCTCTTTTACAGGTATGTGATGCCATCCTGATGAAGCCAAGGAGCGGTTCTCCTCTTCACAGAGACTGTCAGTCTTCTCAGGATCCTCATCACCGTGACAACAGCTGAATCCAGAGGTGTTTCTGTTCTTTGAAGAGGATCAAGACCTTCCTCAGAAACACCATGACACAGGATGGCCTTAATGCTCTGGCTATGCTCTCCATGGAGAAGAAACTTGTTGGGGACATGCCTGACTTCAATAAGAAGGCCATTGAGAGGTTTGCCACTCAGAAGGACAGAAGAGCAAAGTTTCTTTACAAATAATCTGTCTCATCTTAAAATATAAACTTGTTCTATTAGACTGTGTGTGTGTGTGTGTGTGTGTGTGTGTGTGTGTGTGTGTGTGTGTGTGTGTGTGTGTGAAAAAAAATAATACTGAATTGTATGAATAATGTCCTTATTATGTCAGTGTTGGAATAAATGTTTAAATATTCAACTGCAAAGTAGTAATGCGTTTTTTATACCTTTTTTGCATTGAATCATACAGGGATGTTTGCTGAAATTGATTGGCTGGCCCCACCCAAAAAAAAATCCACCAGCCGCCACTGCCTACATGTATTGTCCGTTAATGACACCGCATCCCGTCATGCGCGTATTTGTGTAAACTATATCAGACAGCACAGAAGGCCCAGGTCGAAAATGCACGGCCCGCCACTGCCTTTGATTGGTTACACGTTGAGTAATAGCCAATCAAATAGTAATGTGGGCGGAGCATTGAGCGAGGCTACATTACAGAGCCATGTATTCTTTAGATTTGATAGTGATTATTGAAATGATGTACAAAGAGTCAGATTGACCACGATATAGTCATTTTAGTAGTTATATAATCTGGTAGTTCGGGTGTTAAACAGTTGTAAACATTGGTCACATGTTTAACCCAGTGCTAGTTTACGTGTGAATCACCTTTGGGATTAATTAAACGATGTCTGTGTGAAAGGGGCTGAATAAAGCGTGTGGAAGCTGACTGAGGGATTTCTCCCTCCTACACTACCTGTCTGGTGTACAGGTCAGAAAGGGCACTTTGCTGGTCAGATTTTACAATTGGCCTAAAATGCAATCTTGGGACACAAACGCAATCACCTGATGCTGATTTAGATTTGTATTGGTTCAAAAGCAGCTTGTTAACTGGCTACTTGAGCAGGCTGGTCTCATCCAGCATTGTAGCTATAGCTACAAAAATGTGTATAGGTATCCCAAGAAAGGACATATAAGGACCACAAAAGCACACACAGGGCGGGTGTAGGGGAGGAGGATGATCTTCCAGCCATGAGATCGTAGTTAATTGTTTAAAACAAGAATACAACATCGATTTATTTGTCACGTAATTTGTGTACTTCAGTCACGGCACTCCCAGAGTTATTTGAACCCAGAAGACAATCTTTTCTGAGTTTCCTATGAAACTGGAAGTTTATCTGAAAGACGGTGCATGTAAGAAACTGAAATTGACACGAGTTGCTGGCTTCCGTTGGAAAACGCACGAAAAATGAAATTAACTTTTGTTAAGATGTCATAGCAACCGTTTTATGCGGATACGTTGAGGTCATACACGTTGCCTCTAAACTCACCTTGAGTTGTTAATCGGAGTTCAAACAACAAGCTGGCAAGTCATTAAAAACAAAGTAATAGCTAAAAAGACAGCAAGACACTTCCATCCAACATTTCCAACCCATATGTGTAATGTATATAAATATATGTAAATATAGCCCTTGCCCCAGGAGGCTTATCATCGTCACACTAATAGCCGAGGGGTTCAGAAATTGGAGAGAACGTGACATTGGCTTGTACTTCTGGGGCGCAGAGCACGAAGCAACATCTGGTTTCCTCTTCAACAAGGAAAAGCACTGAGTCAACTGGTACTATGACAGAGACTGTACATATCATTTACTAACTCAGAAAAGTGAAATTACTCTTTAAAAACTGTTGAGCAATGCCCAGATGCTCCACAGAACCTTTTAGACGGTATTTTGTGTCCACAGCTGAAACATTTATGAACAAAATTATATATTTGTACGAGATTATAAATATATTTTGACATCCACTTGTGTCCAATTGAAAATAAACTAAATACATTAACTCATGTACAATTTAGAGGGACTTGTACTTGTAATTTTTTTACATGTACATTTTATGCTACTTTATCTTGCTACATTTGATATATTAACATGCTGCTTCCACGGTAATGCATCAGTAACTAGAAAAGTACACTTAGTACAGTTTTCCACTGAGCTCATCTAATGGTTTTAGATCGGTGCAGAAATCAAGCAACCATTATTTTTCTGTAAAGCAGAAACCAGAGTTGTTGATCTCTTGCGGCCCCTACCGAGAGAAAGAGAGCGCGGCGGTGGCCGAGCGAGCTAGAGAGGGAAGGGCATCGTGAGAACAAAGCAGTGAATCAGAAGAATAAAACCTAATTTTACTGATTGTTTCTCCAGCACAAATAAACACATCCACACCTCCTTACAAACCTGCACGAAGGTGCCGGATGTTGAATGAATGCCGCCCATTCTTCATCTTTCAATCAGAAGATCGGTGGCTCGATGCCCGGCTCCTGCAGTCCATGTTGATGAGCTCTTGGGCAGGACACTTCACCCCAAGTTGCTCCTGAAGGCTGTAACAGGGGTGTGTACCTAAAATTGACCTTTGCATTTAACTCAATACTGCAATGATCTCACAATGATCCTAACAATGATAGGAACCTTTTGCCCTCCATAATGATACTTTAAGAACATTAGACTGATAATACAATTTGACCAATACATTGTCTATCTTTCTCTCCCTCGGTCTGGGCAGTATCATCATAAATGTCTCAAGTCAGAACACATCGGAGTGATCACTTGTTCAGTCGCACCACTGCTGCACGGTAAAGCACAACCATGTGTTCACACACTCAGCAGCTGCCACAGGCCTAACTAGTTTTAATGTCCCCTAGTTCTACTGGAGATTACTGCAACTAAACCCCACTGAAAGGAGAAATTTGAGGGAGACGCGGGAGGGGAAATAAACCGACGGAGGCACACGCCAGCTGAAGGTAAAGGGCTCAGCAGGGAGTGCTCACAATCCGCCATTCACAAATAATTATCCCTGTTTGTGAAACAGTTAAATGTTGCTCGGCCATTGGAAAATATACATATTAAAAATCCACCTTCTGCCTGAGGGTCTGCTGGTGAGGAATACTAATGTGGTGAGAAAGCAGGAAGTGGACTGTCGGGTGTGTGTGCTGGGTGGGATGTGTGGAAGTGTGACTTATCAGTGCCACCTAGAGGAGCAGCAGTGTACATTTACTGAGAGGATGAAAGTGACATCACAGCGGCCGGAAGCAAAGGAAACTTATCTGAGAGAGATCAGTGGACCCATGGGCACAGATATGTTCTTATAGGAGCAAGGCAACAGCTTCTGTCTGTCTTTGTTGTCACTTTGTATCATATATATATATATATATATATATATATATATATATATATATATATATATATATATATATATATATATATATATAAATAATACATATTATTGGTGGTGAAACATTAGAATCACTTGCCAAAAACTATATTCATAAAGTGTGTTAATTTTACAAGTGTGCCTTATTTAATTGCAGAGATATTTTTTATATTCATTACATTTAAATCATTTAAACCATGACAAAGGGACACTGGGCCTGAATTAAATGAAGAGGAACATTAACTGCAATTTAAAACATTTTTTTTCTCAAGCCTTGACCAATTAATTGGTCTTTGGTCTGAAATGTGTCCCCGAAGTCAGGAACACACACCTGCAGTTTGAGGCAGAAATGATCTTATTTAATTCCCCTCCACAATTCCCAAGATGATTAATACATATATTTTAGGAAAGGTAAGAACTGATAGATGGAGGGGTTTCATTTTAACAGAGTAACATGCATTTAAAAATGCCATAGGGGTAAACATTAATAAATAACCCCATGTCTGTTTTAGTGTAACCCACCCAGCCAGCATGTCCATGTGGGGCCCATAAGGTTTAAATTTGGGCTGCAGATAGTGGGTTTGTCCGCAGTTTCCACGGTGGCCTCACCTGTGTTTGCCCATACTGGGTTTATTCACCAAAACCCATAATGTAGCCAATTTGGATCCCACTTAAAGCCCAGTCAGATCCCTCTTAAAGTCGGTGAATAAACCCAGTCCGCACCAACTTGAAACCCGTATGGGCAAACACAGGTGAGGCCACCGTGGAAACTGCGGACAAACCCACTTGGGACCCTTATCTGCAGCCCAAATTTAAACCTTATGGGCCCCACATGGACATGCTGGCTGGGCCAGTTCCTCTCACCAATAGCAAACATTTTGTATAATTTTCTTTGACGTCATTTTGTAGCTGTTCAATGTCTCTTTTCTACTCATTTGATCAACTTTCAAACTAGAAATGTTAACTTTCCTGACCGCTTGGGCCCCTGTGCCGGCTCGGTTCGTCCAGTAACCCATTTACGTCTCTCAAGCCTTATTAATTTACCTCATTAGTACAGTCATAGCTTGTTTTTCTTTCCACATCCATGGAGAGTCAAGACGTCCCCGTGAACAGTAACAATCTGAAATCCCCGCGGTAAACCATCCTCAGAAATGATTCCTCTCTGTGATGTGATTTGTAATGGATGCTCACAGCGAGTGTATTCTTAGTCCTGTCATTAGCCTGCATTGGGTAACTATGTGTTTTCTGCTTTTGATTCCCCTGGAGACTCATTTGGACGGAGTGGATCACGCAGAATGCATTCCTCTCCGCATCCTCCTGTCAGTGCGGAGGAATGAATTACTTTCTGCTTCTCTCTGAGCATCTGCTTTGATGGGAGGAACTTACTTGACGACCGTCACCGAAGTTTGTTTGTGTTTCATGCTGATGTTAGATAGGTAAATACAGAAACTAGAGACAGGCAAGTTCTCAGCTTGTACGAATAAACAAGAGACACACACAACGCTCTGCCGAGTGATAGTTGGAGCTCTTCAAGCCCAGTCTCAGGTCATGTCTACCTGCAGAAGGGGTCATCAATTACATTTGTCCAGGATTATTTCTAAACAGACACTGAGAGGGCTGAACACTCAAATATAATATATATATATATATATATATATATATATATATATATATATATATATATATATATATATATATTTAAGCCTAATTAGCTTTTCCCTTCCATTATTAGACAGAAAAACATTGACACCCACAGACAATTCAAAGTATCCAACTAACCCATACTTGTAAAGCTCTTTTCTAGTCTTCTGACCACTCAAAGCGCTTTAACACTACATGACATCATTCACGAGAGGAGCTACCATGAAGGTGCCACATCAGGATTATCAACCATTCATACACCATAGAACAGCTACGGGAGCAATTTAGGGTTAAGTGTCTTGCTCAAGGACACATCGACCTGGGCTAGCAGAGCCTGGGATCGAACCACCGATCCTCTGATTGAAGGACAACCCTGCTCACCACTGAGCCACAGTCGAGGAGAATGCACAAAGTCCACACACAAGGACCGCGCAAGCTGGGACCCGATCCTGGGCCCCGCATGCTGTGAGGGGACAGTGCTAGCCACCACACCAATGTGCAGCCCTAATTAGCGTATCATTGTCTAAATTTTGAACTGTGACATAATCAATGTTATTTTTATTAACGTACATCAGTGTGAATAGACTTCTAAAAAACATGGGAAATCCATAGTGATAACGAGGTACTTAACTAGAAAATCGCCCCCCTGCTGGCCATTGAAGATAATGCAAATTTAAGACACTTCTGCGTTGGCTTCACTTTTTAGACCCGCAGGTTTCTGCCTAGTTATCTCATTGTGTGGTTGTGGGATAAATACGGCAGAGCATTAGTTATGTCATTGGCACGGTCTGAATCCGCTAGTCCAGTGATTCTTAACCATAGGGCCGCGAGCGCCACCTAGAGGGCCGCCAACAACTTTCCGTTTTCACCTGTGGGCCGCGGGAACGCATAGGTAATGAATTGAAGACACCAGAGATATTACTGTTGTCCACGACGCTCAGTTACTGTAATAGTTCGTTATGACCGTTGGCGATTGGAATAATGCGAGTGAGATTACTTCCAGTAGTCCATGTTTATTACGTGCTCGAGCTTATTACATGCTCGATTTGGTGTGGGTGAGGAAGTACAGTCCATAGTCTCTGCTGTACTTGTAGATGGCGAATCTGGCAAATCCTCATCCACGCAGTCTGAATCTGAGGCTAAATTCACCTGGGTGCAGGCTGGCGTTTTCCTCAGATGACGTCTGTTGCGTCTGTAGCGTTGCCCTGACGATGTCTGTATGTTGTAGGAACAAGGTTCAGCTCGCCCTGCTGTAACTACAGCTGGCCGCCAACCCTGTGCAGTCTCCATGTGCACAGTGTCGCCAGGGCTCAGTTCAGGAAGCTGCTTCGTGCCTCTGTTGTAGTACTGTTGCTGTCTTCTTTGTAGGCCTTGGAGCGCAGAGTGTGCATCCTGGGGCACTGCAGGCTCGAGAATGGCGCTGG
This sequence comes from Myoxocephalus aenaeus, assembly GCA_038501785.1. NCBI lineage: Eukaryota > Metazoa > Chordata > Actinopteri > Perciformes > Cottidae > Myoxocephalus > Myoxocephalus aenaeus. The sequence continues at coordinate 421,058 of JBAMJR010000203.1, read as the reverse complement.
AGCTTGGTAGAGTGCTCCTCAGTATTCTGCCCATGAGCATTTGAGCAGGAGAGTAGTCCATACCCGTAACAGGTGTGTTTCGTAGGGTGAGAAGTGCAAGATGAGGGTCTGTCCCAGTTTGCTGTGCCTTCTTTATCACCTGTTTCACAGTTTTCACATTTCTCTCTGCTAGGCCGTTAGACTGTGCATAGCCAGGGCTAGAATGAGTGAGTGTTATGCCCCATGATGTTGCAAAGTTGTGCATCTCTTGACTTGCAAATGGAACATGGTCACATACTATCTCTTTTGGAATTCCCAGTCTGGAAAACACTGACTTCATTTTCATGATGACGGTGTGGGTGGTCTTGTCCCTAAAGCCTAATTCATGCTTCTCCGTCAGGTCGACGGCGTACCTACGCCGTCGACCTGACGCAGTCGTTGAGCATTTGAAGTTCTGCGTCGAGGGTCCGCGTTGCTCTGCAATTAACCGCCATGCCGCCAGGGGGGTGTGCCTGTGTGGCTGTGTTTTGCGCGATTTCTCGCCATGAGTTTAATGTCATTTTGCAGTCTTTGTAGTCCCTCGAAGAAAAGTTATAAAGGTGGTCGTATTTCCTGACCTCCTCGATGATTCGTTCTTCTGTTTGGTCCATTGTTACTACCGGTCTACAAGAACTTTAAAAATAGCGGTGTAGGAAGACAAACCGGAAAGAGCAACCGCCGGAAATTACGTTCTGAGCGGACCAATCACAGCGTTGCGGTCCGCGTCAACGCGACGCGTAGTTAGGATTTTTTGGAGGTGCGCGTCAGGCTACGGCGTAGGGGTCTGCGTCGACGCGTAAGCTACGGCGTAGGTACGCCGTCGACCTGACGGAGAAGCATGAATTAGGCTTTATGTTCAGTACCTCTGGGTATTTTGATAAGTAGTCCACTATCAAGAGGTAGGACTGACCTTGTATTTCGAAGATGTCCGCACCCAGCTTGTGCCACGGGAGCTCAGGAATGTCATGTGAAATCATCGGCTCTCTCTGGTTTCTGGGCTGGAACTGTTGACATGTACTGCAGGCCTCGACCATTTGTTCAATGTCTCTCGCTATTCGTGGCCAGTAAACATGTCTGTTGGCCAGTGCTTTTGTTCTGTGCATTCCTTGATGCGCCATGTGTAGCTTTTGCAGCACATCTCGTCTCATCACATTCGGAACAATTATTCTGTCACCGGCAAACATTATGCCGTCTCTCACAGACACAGTGTGTCTGATGGACCAGTATTGTGCCATTCGCATGTCCACCTGTTTCTTGTGGTGTGGCCAGCCTTTTCTGTGTGTGCTTTGCAGAAGTTGCAGGGCATCGTCTTTCTGTGTCTCACCTTTTAGCTTTTCTAGTGACTCTATGCTGAGAGCGTCCGTGGGCTCCAAGGCATAGACCACTTTCACATCAGACATGTCGTCTTCTGATGTATCTTGGTCCTGTATGACTGCTCGGGACAGCGTGTCTGCGATCAGCATCTCTTTACCTGGCTTGTAGATGACATCCAGGTCATATCGCTGTAGCTGCAGTAGCATTCTTTGCAGGCTGGATGGTGCTGCGCCCAAAGGCTTTCTCAGGATGCTCTCAAGTGGCTTATGGTCTGACTGGACCATTAACTCTCACTCCATAGGCGTATTGATGAAACTTTTTGACGGCGAATACGATGGCCAAAAGCTCTTTTTCTATCTGAGCATAATTCTGCTCCAATCCAGTAAGAGCCCTTGATGCATAGGCTCTTGGGTGTTCATCTTGAAGCAGACACGCTCCCAGCCCGTCCTTAGATGCATCAGCCTGTATAACCAGCTGTTTCCTTGTATCAAAAAACTTGAGCACAGGTGTATTGGTAAGGGCCTCTTTGAGTCTCTTGATGGCCACATCATGTTCATGTTGCCACAGCCACACCCTGTCTTTGCGCAGCAGCTGTCTCAAAGGCGCTGTGAGGGTGGCTTCACCTGGAATGTATCGAGCAAGATATGTTATCATGCCCAACATTTGCTGTAGCCCTGCTTTGTCCTCAGGTGACGGCATCGCTGTGATGGCTTTTATTTTTGTGTCGTCCGCCTTCACTCCTTCTGCAGTGACCACATGCCCCATGTACTTGACACTGTCCACTTTGAATTGTATCTTTTCTTTGTTGAATTTTACGTTTGCTTCTTTTGCTCGCGTTATTACCTTTTGTAGTATTTCATCATGTTCCACTTCTGTGGATGCTGCGATGATCATATCATCTGCTATGATATGGACTCCCTGAATGTCACAGAATGTTTCACAGTTGCGCTGTTGGAAGACTTCACTTGCCGATTTGATTCCAAAAGGCATGCGTTTGAATCTGTATCTCCCCCACGGGGTGTTGAAAGTGCACAGCCGCGATGATGCCTCGTCAAGCTTCACCTGCCAATAACCATCTTTCTCATCAAGCACAGAAAATATGTTCTTGCCAGCAAGTTTGCTCAGCACTTCATCAGTCGTGGGAATGGAGTAATGCTGTCTCAGGATCACTTTATTTAAGTCACTGGGATCCAGACAGAGCCGTAGCTTGTTTTTGTCTTTCTTTTCAGTGACTACCAGGCTGTTTACCCATGATGTGGGCTCAGTCACTTTTGCAATCACATCAGTTTGCAGCAGGCTATCAAGTGAGGCTTTCAGTCTGTCTATGAATGCAAGTGGTATTTTTCTACATCCGTGTATGACTAGTGTGACATTGGGGTCTGTGTGAATGTGATATTCTCCATCAAACTCACCGAGTCCATTGAAGACTGATGGTGTTGGGATATCAATTCTTCTTTTGTCGCTGGATGTCTCACTGCCAATGTGTCGATGTCCACTCTTTTGATCAGGCTGAGCTCTTCGCACGCCTCCCTGCCTAGGATGGGTACGGTGGTGTGCCTTGACACATAAAATGTGAGGTCTGCCTGGGCCTTTGACGTCGAACATGTGAGCGTGAGCGTCCCTTCAGGCTCTAACCTCACCCCTCCATACGCTATCAGCACTGTATTGGTGGGTTTCAAAGAAAACTTTCTACTCCTCTCCCATCTGTTTTGTTTTTCCATGGAGTTGAATACCTTAAGTGGCAGGACATTTGCCTCTGCTCCTGTATCCAGCTTAAACTGGACAGGCATGTTGTCTACTTTTATGCTTGAAAACCAGGACTTGTCTCTTCTGGATTGTGGTTGGTCAAGTCTCACTGTGCCAATAAACAGTCCATCAAATCCTGTGTCTATTTCGTGCACTGTTTTCCGTGTCTGTGTCTGACCTGTCCTGCACATTCTTGCATAATGGTTTTGCTTACCACATTTGTTGCATGTTGCTCCATATGCAGGACATTGGCGTGGTTGGTGTGACTTTCCACAATTTCGGCATATTGTACTCGTTCCTTTGCTTTGCATGTATGTTGCTGACGGTTTCATTTTATTTAGTGTTTGCTTGTCCCATGCTTTACGTGTAGTACGTGCACTGCTGTCTCTGCTGTCTTATTTCTGGCTGCACCCATGGCCTGTATCTGAGCCTTCGCGGTCTCTGCAGCACGACACGTGTTTATCGCTCTCTCCAACGTGAGATTAGACTCCCTCAAAAGTCTCTCCTTTAAGCGCTGATCACTCAGGCTGAACACAACCTTGTCTCTGATCATGTCATTCTCCGAGGCGCCAAATTCACAGTCTTTACTTTTCATTTTCAGTTCAGTTAAATACTTTTCAACTGTTATGTTCTCGGCCATAGGATGCGCCCAAAACTGGTATCCCTCAAACACTGTATTTTTCTTTGGTAAACAGTATGCGTTGAAGGCTGCCAGAATTCCACTCACTGTTTCATTATTGTCTTCGTCAAGATTCTTTTCCAGCGCTGTTCCCATCGTCTCCAATTTTCTCCCAAGTTGCCGGTTAACACCAACGGCGACAGCAGCTGAAACTGTTCCATTTTTAGTTAGCCGTTAGCTTTTCCCCACTGCTCGTCTCCGCCGCGGTACCTGTTAGCTGTTAGCTGTAGCTTCCTCTTCAGGAAAACTCAGTGTATATTCCTCAGGCAAAATGACGAATTGGACCATCTTCTGACACCATGTAATAGTTCGTTATGACCGTTGGCGATTGGAATAATGCGAGTGAGATTACTTCCAGTAGTCCATGTTTATTACGTGCTCGAGCTGAACATACAAGCATCCAACGTGCGTTCCCCGACGCCACACACATACACTGAACCCCGTGTAACACCGCGCCTCTGTTATGGACCTAAACAGTATTAGTGCACGGCACTATATCCTACAGTTACAATACAGCTTCCCACCACTTGGTGGCAGTATTGCACCAGTCAGTTATTTAACGAGCGCCAATAAGCAGAAGAAGACACTCAGCCAGCCGTTAGCCTGTAGCGAAAGTTATAGAGAAGTATTTAAAATGAAAACATGAAGACGAAAGTGCTAGCTAACGCTAGCCTCGCTAGCTAACGCCGCACTGAAGGCTTCACAGCTAAAGCGATATCTAAAGACCAAACATCCAACGCTCGTGGGAAACCTGGTGGGATTTTTCCAGATAAAGGACGATGTACTCCAGATGCAGAAAAGGTCTGTCTGTCACTGACGGGCAACTCCAAATGTTTTCTTCTTCTCACAAGGCAACCATAGTGTGTTTTATTGGGTGCTTCAGTAATACAAGTGCAACTTCTGGTTCTGCAAACATGACTGCTGAAGCATATCATTCACATCATAAGGCTATATTTTAATTTGCACTTTATTTAAATGTTATTTACAGTTTATTTAATTTGAAAAGTATTATTTTGAATTGTGTGCACACTTGTCTGCACACTAATAGTTGCCCAATAATTGTGAACACACAGATATTCTCCGAAGAAAATAAAAACCTCACTTTTACTGTCTTAAATATTCAGGTTTGAGGTTTATTAACATTGTGGATTAACCGAGAGCACTGTAGTAGTTCAATAATACAATTAATCCTAAAACAAACTACTTTCCTAATAATTGTGCAGTGTATTTATTTTATTACCACATTATGTATTCATCAAATTTCAATTTCAGTTTTTTTGAGTCTCCCTTGTTTTTGTTGAAAAATCGAATTATTAGTTATTTTTGTGTTAATACGCCTGACTTGAGCCTTTAAATTAGTTCTTGTATTAGCTTGATTTGTTCCATGACTTGTTGTCTGTGCAGGTTTACATACACATGATCAATAAATGTCTTTGTGATGATCACATTGCATCATGTCATTTATTTGACAAGGTTTTTGCTTGTTGAACTGTAGGTAGATTTGATTTAGTTATTGAATACAAATCAAACCAAGAGTGTGAACAATTAGTTAATAAACCAATACAGTGTTAATATTTGAATGGGCCCCAGGGCACTTTGTACTTGAAAAGTTGGGCCCTGAGGTCAAAAAGGTTAAGAACCCCTGCGCTAGTCGACACGTTCAGGTGATGCCAGTCGTAAACGTTTAGAGCTGCCAGTTGACCTCCAGCACAACATGGTCCATAAGCATCTCAGCACAGGTCAAACCTAATCAGCTAAAACTTCCATTGAACTGTCTCCAACCAATACGTGTCGACTGAATGGTCATCTGTTCTCATTATTTACATTTCAACTGACAATTCTATCAACTTTTCGACTACTTTCAGTGTCTACTGTTCAACTTCCAATCAGCTTTCAACTGTTTTCATTGTTTATAGTTTGAAAAGGGTCATTTCAATTGTCCTATACATCCTCTGTCATTGCAGCTGCTTTCAGCGTGTACTCTTCAACTGTTTGCTCAACTCATTCCAGGGCTTCCATGTAAACTGACTTGAACTTAACCTGAACCTGTCTCAGCTCTAACTGACTCCTCGCCACACTTTAACTCACAATACAAACTATTTCAGTGCCTAAACTTGAACTGATACTTTCATACAATATTTCAAGAGCAAATCATTCACACAGTTTATTACATGTTGAAGTCTGAACACCAGTCATTTCCCATGCAAGCTGGCTCACTTTATAACATATAAAATGTGAAATGTAGCCTCGTCTAGTTTCTGCTCTATGTGAGTCGTAAAGCAGCGATGTCTCTCTCTCCAGGTAACCCTTGTGTTGTAAGCCATGAAGGAAGCTTTATGGAAAACTCAGTTCTACTCTGAGAGGTTTCGTGATGATTTCTCAGAGGGATCAATGCTATTTAAATACAACCCCTGGATATATAATATATAATATAATGTGTGCTGTTTTTGTTGCCCCACTATTGGTGCAGTCTAATGATGCGTTTGTTGCACTTACATTTTTCAGAACTTGATTCTAAGCCCTTTTAGACGCTATGAACGGCACTAAGGAAGAAGAAGTCAGTCTTCAACTGTCCATCCAGCACTTTGGTTCAGAGCAAGATTTATAAAAACTTTGTAAATAAAATCTGCTGTGGATATTCCTGTTCCTGTTATATTAATATTGTTGGTGCCACCCTGCCTTTCCCTCTAACTCCACCTTTAGGGAAGAATTCCAAAACAAGGTACAGTCTCTCAAAAACTATTCGCTGGATGTACATTTAATTAGCTGGAGATATTCATGTTCCCCAGAGGAGGATTCTTCCTGTTTTCACATTTCCGTTGAAAGCCACTATCAGGTCGAAAATTACCATTTATACAGAAATTCTACTGGGCAGATTGCTATGAAATTCACTGAACATACACTGTACCTTCTCCTGAGAGGATGAGCCCTTTCCGCTTGGTATGCTCCTTCGCCAGGAGAACCCTCGAGACTAAATACATTATAAAAGAATGAAAAGCAACATTGGTGGTATATTGTTTGTGATGAACACTGCAGCTTCTATGGTGGCTTGGTGAAGGACCATCCAAGGACACTCATTACGTTTTGTTTCCTCCTCGACGGAGACGGCTCTAAAGCACTTCTGAGCGCGCTCATGACCAAGTTGGACCGCGCTGACCTCAGCACTTTTCTCACGTCAGCGTAATATGAGAACCTTTTCATTGACAATGTGTCTTTGTCTCCAGTTTCTTCTTAGCATGTGGTGGACAAGTTGTAACTTCCACTAAGCCCTCCTCAGGGTGTGTATATCCAGGTTGCCTTTGTGTGTGTGTGTGTTTGAGAAAGTACTTAATGATTTGGAGGTGAGACAGTTCATTGTGATTCACCTTTGCTCTTCATTTGACATCAAACATCTCAGTGACAACTGGAAATCCCTATTTTCCATATTAGATGTAGATTGGCTGAGCTGTATCGCTCGCTCCCTGCTGAGAGGAGCCTGAAGAGGGTGTGATGTAACTGCACTCTGGTTTGGGAAATACAAAAAATCCCAATGGGGAAATAAGTGAAACGCATCTACTTGACTACCGCCATTTACCTTTTCACAGCACTGCACGTTGAAGTGTTCACGCAGTGTGTGTGTTCACGCATTGTCTGTTCACGTAGTGTTTGTGTGAATTGAAATGAGCACGCTGTGCCCCATCAAACTGAACACTCATTGCCAGCAGGCGCGTAAAAGCATGTGTTCTTCATCGCAGTGGAATGCGACTTTTCCAGTAGAGGTTGACATCTTTCCAGGAGGGCGACGACAGTAGAGGACACAAAGGAAGCGACGCGAGTCAACGGCCCCACGTGGAGGCCTTCAAGGCCAACGCGCTGTTCCTCCAGCTCTGGACCTTGGTAACATTTGCCACAAGCTAGTCTTTGTTGTTTGTTTTTGTGAATGAAAGCAATTTGAAAGAAATGAAAAATGTGGATATCAATTCAGACAGCTTTAATGGAATGGTCAATACGAGTGAGAGAATCAAGGAGCACGGTGTCAACATGTATCCAGATTCATCCCTCAGTAAAGATGCACACTAACAACTTGGGTTTGTCAGGACACACAAAGGAAGCTCCATAATGTCCATAATTAAACATGATAAATATGGTTATGTATTAAACATCATAACAGCATTTTCCCCATGAAATGTTCTCTATGCAATATTAAGCTTGAACAGCAAACTATGGTAGCACTTCCACTGTTCACAGAACATACTTAACTAATACTTAATTAACTAACGACTAGTAACTACCTGAATTAATCATGAATTGCAGTATTAAAACACGTTTATAAAGCACATGTTAACTCCCTAACCATTAGTGCATATCTAAATCATTCTATATATATAAATAAATGCATGAATAAATGACATTTTTGTATTAATTACTAACACTTTATAAATTATCTTATTAATCATCTATAAGTCCTTAATACTTAATTTACAAATGGGGAATCCATCATTTATAAAGTATGAAAACCCAATCATGAAACGCATAATATTCAAGATTATTAATCAAGAATAAAACATGTATAACTGTGTTTATGAATTGCATACTAATGAGTTACTAAAGAGTGTTCATGTTGGAACAATGCTTTATAAATGAATTAAGTGTTTATTCTTGCTTTACTAATGCTAAATAGTGTGTAATTATGAAGTGCTACCCAAACTATTATTTGCTGTGTAAAGTGGAGTGAGCTGTGAGCTTTTCCTCTCAGATGAACACTGCTAGCGCCGTCAGCACTGTTGTAGTTGTTGTAGTAGTTGTTGTTGTTGTTGTCGCTGTGATCTGTGAGCCACGTTGAGAGCCACGTTGAGAGCCATGTGGAGGCAAAGGATGCTCTGCATTTTGGATTCTTTATCAGTCTCGGAGCAGATGGTCAAAGAATTTTACGAGCGATTTTGTGGAGACTGTGAAGATGTTCTTTTTCAGATAAAAGCAAGTTTTTTGGTGTCAATCTGAAACTTTCCATTTCACAGAGGACAGTAGTATGAAGTGAGTCAGGGAGCACTCGGTTTCCATAGCAACTAGCTTGCCCTGTCCGCCTGCTACCGTAGCCTACATACCAGATCATCAACAGTTTGAGACTTTCCCTCCAGAGATCAGACTGTTCTCTCTGTCTCTTTGAGACTGAGCATGTCAAAGGGATCACACTGGCTTTCCTTAGTGGGAGGGTTCTACCGGACTCTGTTCCCCACAGTAGAACAATGAGAACCTCGTCTCTCCAGCACTGCAGTGACAGCTTTCTGTTCATATCATCAGTCCAATCTGAGAAATAATAGAATTCTCTTTGATCTTTAAACATAAACACATACATGATCCCCTCTTACTGTCATATCACACATTAGATAATCTGCTTTATTGTTATTGGATTGAAATGATTACTGAATAAGCCGTTGTGGATCTATTCATCGATGACCCTTGAGGTTAGTAATCCTTAACCTTCTTATCTTTATCTCTATTTAATGCCATGTTACATTTAACAACACATTAATAGTATTTTACAGTTTACTGTGATTGTAGCTGGTATTGAACTGTCTGGTTTCTCAGCTCCAGTCAGATGCTGCCCCCTGCTGGTGGTCTTCATGCTGTACAACACAACCCCTCCAGCCTGAAGGAGTCATCTGGAGGGAATCAAGAGTCTGACACATCTGGCATGTTTTAACTCTTATTACTGTAACACTAAATACATCTCATCTGCTGATATTTAGGACTGTCATTGGCTTTAAACGATTGCATAATCACAATTACATAATAAACACCTAATACAATGGTAATATGTGCCATGAGAGAATATTCCCCATACGCAGAAAATATAAGATACCATATAATACACTATCTATGATGGCATGGATATACAATATTTTTCTTAGATTAGGTCAGTGGTTCTCAAACTTTTTCTGTCACGCCCCACTTTGGAGGAAGAAAAATGTTCGGGCCCCACCGCCCCAACAAAATTGTAACAAAATTGTCCAACTTTTTGTGACTCCTCCATCCGTGCTTTTTCAAATAATAGAATAAAGAAAATTTAAATCCCTTTCAAGAAAACCAGATCGCTCCATCAGACAATAACTAATAACATGTGCAATCACTTTGTTAGAACATTGCAAATAAAGTTCTATCTGTGCAAAAAATAACTAATATTTGGCAAAAAAACAAACTTATTGTGGCTTCAAATAACCTGTTTTGCACTGAATATATTTTCAAGATAATAACATTAACATTCAACCTGTGCAAAACTAAATGAGTGCAGAAAGGTGAGCATCAGGTTGTATCAGTATTAGTGGCTGCAGTGAGCTGCTTTCCTCTACAAATATTTTTAAAACAGGGCTGTAGATTTGATACGGCTCTCAATTCATGCTCAATATTGAGCTGAGATCTGTATTCTGTTTTGAGAGACGCAGCAGCAGAAAAGACCTCACGGAGGCTTTTAGCAAAATGCCAAGAATAGTCGAGTCGTGCATGCCCAGCGTAACCTGTTAACGCCGTAACCTGTAAACATTTCCACGAAAGTACAGGCACCTTGCCATGTATTTATTAATGATGTTTTATGTCCGTGTACTTTGTACTTTTGTACTATGTAAAGTTATCATGTTCATGGAGAGTGGTCGTCCTGAAACCACAAGGTAGCGGTTCATCCTGTTCTCCATAGTTTCATGTTGAAGTGTCCTTGAGCAAAACCCTGAAGCCCCAGAGCTCCACAGCAGCACACTGCTCCTTCATTACTAAGGATGGTGAAATGCAGAGAATCATTTCCCCACTGTGGGATTAATAAAGTATTATATATATTAAAAAAAAATATATATATTTTTTTTAAACAGCATCACCCCCTCGCGCCCCACCTGTAATACCTCCGCGCCCCACTAGAGGGTCGCGCCCCACAGTTTGAGAATCACTGGATTAGGTGGTGAACCAGAATCGTTTGTGAATGTGACGTTCCTGAACATGAGTATGCTGATTATTGGAACAGAGCTTTGACATGGGAACCTCCTCATGATCTGTCTGTGACATCCCGTCATCATATTAGTGATTACATTATTCATTTTTTATTTGTACAAAATGACTGTAATGGTCTGCAGGCTTTTACATTCGCACGACATCACATAAAGAAAGAGAAGTGATTTACTTTTACTTCAGTGATTTATTTTCCTGATCCGATGTGGGATCCCAGGACAGGGATGTCGTATGTTTACAGATGGTAAAGCCCTCCGAGGATAATTAGTAAATTGTGATTTTGGCCTATACAAAATAAACTGAATTGAATTGAAAAAAAAAAAATGGTTTCAAACATGCTGTCATTTCTGCATTTGATCATGTTGTACAAACACACTGACATGTCCCTTCATATCAATGAACGGCAGCTACTGTAATATTCTTACTTTCCCATGTAACGAGTAGTGTAAGGGTTACAATGTCCAAAACAGTAATTATATTACAGTTATTAGTCCAAGTAATGATGCGTGACCAGAGTGTTGAGTTGGACGGTTCTACCAGGGTGCGAAAATGTTCTAAATATAGCTTGTACATAAACAGAGATACATTTTTTAGGTGAGCGTTTCTTTCAGGTTACCGCAGCAGTGCATTGTTTTGCTCTCGTCCTTGTACTCCTGTCTGCTTCTTCAAACTGGGAGCGTGTTGACAGCTATGCTGTAGGCGGTACACTGACTAGGACCCCCGCCCTTCTAAACACACACGCTGTCCTTTTAAATATTCCCTCAGCCAGTCACATCACTGGTCTCGTAGGTGAACAAGAGGCTACGAGGCCCTCTGGTCACCAGACGTCTCTTTCATAACAAGCAGAATATGGAGTTATGACCTGATTACCATAACCTGGAGTCTGATGTGTGCAGATGACTGGTCGGTTATACTGGAGCAGCCTGCTGTCGTTTTCAGGTGATGTCACACTGACAGCCACTGTATCTGTCAATTATATATTTATACAGTTTAAATAACGTATCACTTTCACTGTTTCACTGTTTTCTTCGGGTCCTTCACATCTTTTTTTTTACATTACGCTACAAAACGAAAGTTAGGTTGAGCAACAAAACCACTGAGTTAGGTTGAGTAAAAGCATCATGGTTAGGTTAAAAAAACAACGAGGGTTAAGTTACAGATGAGGCAACAAAACTCCAACAACACTTTGGGACACACTGTGTCAAACAAACACCGGACCTGTGGTTGAAAGTCCTGTTTGTGGATCTCATCCACCTCCCACCTGATACGCTGGCCATGTATGCTTGTAGTGCGTGTTAGCGCACGTGAGCGTGCCCCACTGGTTAGCTCACGGCCGCTGCTCCACACGGCTCTCATACGGAGGTTACCTACATGCACCATTCGCGGCAATCGTGCTGCCCGGTGGAAATTTGCATTGTTCGCAACCATTCGCGTCTGTGCATTGACTTTGCACACTCGTGCGAAAAATTCGCAACACTTTTGATGTGAATGCAGCATTAGCGCTGTTAGCACTGTTAGCACTGTAGCACTGTTAGCGCCGTTGCTCCCCATCTCATATCTTGCACCCTTACGTTAAACAATGTAAAGAGGCGTATAAAAGTACACCACACTTGTCCTTTCAACACTTTGTCCTTTGTGACTTTGACATAGTAAAAGTACAAGTTATTTTGCCTGCTCCATGACCGCATGACAAACTGACCCATTGACCTGCAACCATAAAGCGATATTTCATATTGTGCTTTTATAACATCCTTGCAGGAAGGTGTGTGTGTGTGTGTGTGTGTGTGTGTGTGTGTGTGTGTGTGTGTGTGTGTGTGTGTGCGTGCGTGCGTGCGTGCGTGCGTGCGTGCGTGTGTGGATTTTTTTTTTTTCTGGAGTTGGGGTGGTCTACAGGGACATGTGTGCCCCCCTCGGCGACCATGTCACAATTTATTACGTGCCATTTTTCTTCAAGCCATGCCACGTTTACGGCATCTGCCACGGCGGTGACTGGCCAGACCTAGAGAGTATTATCAGGAGAATAGTTTTGCATATATTACAGGGTTAAGTGCAAACCAATCTGCTTTATCCAAACACAGCAATCCAAACAGAGCGCCGGGCCTGGGAGACTGATGAGTAACACACTCGGCCAGGGGCCCCAGCAACCCCCAAGACCCCCCTTTCCACCGTCCCATCACACACTGGGCTCACACTGATTGGCTCTGATTGCTTGTATAAAACACAGCACTGACTTTTTGATTATATTACATATGGTCACGCATGGATTGGTGCCCCGTGCTGCAGAGCTCCAGATTACTGCAAGGACACACAGGGGGTGGGGGGATTGGGGGCCCGTGATTGTAATGACTCCAGGAAATATGCAACACGCACTGGGATGGTCTCCGGTGTTCATGACACCAGTGTATTTCGTCCCTTCTAGCTCGCGGTTCGCAGCCCGTGAGGCCCAGAGCGGGTCCTGACTGAACCCTCTTCTGGGGTTACCACGGGTTCACCGGTGTCGCATGTCAGGAACTGCATTGTGGGTAAGGTGGCAGAGGAGGGCTTCCCAAAACGGACCTTCAGGCAGGTCAGGGGGAAATTGTTTTGGCGTTTTTTTAAATGGAACACCTCCGTAAGCGATCCGCCCAACCCCTCGGTGGAGGTAGAGGGCTTGGGGTTTGAGCTCGGCGGGGTCGGCCCGGAGGGAGCGGTGCAGATAGGGTCTAATCCCGTGAAGCCCTCGGCGAAAGCTGATTTCCCACGTAGCCATATCAGCTTGAGTTACAGATTTATAAGACAGGACCTTCTTGTATCACTTGCCTTTTCACCTCTTTCGGCTCGGTTATTTCCCGGTTCATCCGGCAACAAAATCACAGCGCTGGACTTACTGCTCATGAGCACAGACATGTTCTCAAGTGGTTTTGAGGGTGATTGTCTGTCTCTCACACTCTGGTGTTTCAATCAGGAGAGACTTCATTCATTTAGAGTGAACAATAATGTATTACACGATGCACTAAAGATGAATATCGAAAAGGCTTTGGCGATAAGACCCTACATGACATAGAATAGTAAAGAGGGACTCGTGGTTAGTTCATCTGCATTTCCTGGAGTCTAGACACTGGTGTTGGTGCAGAGAGCTGGCTGAAGATCAGATGATGGGATGAGGACCAGTTAGGATGAAGACTGGATGGAGGAGGGCTGTGTCAGTTTGGACTGAAAAATATGGTTGGTTTAACTCGAGTGAAGGACCGTTGTCAGCTGATGGAGGAATGGGAAAGAGAAAGAGAGATGGATAGATGTGTGAATGATGAGTGTAAAGAGAGTCTCCTGCTAAATGTATTCCTGCAGATGGTTTTGGTTTCATTTGTCTTTCTAAACAAATCTGCTAGCAGCATCCCAGAGTCTCTGTTTGAGAGTTAATTGTGGACCCTGGAGACAGCACACAAAACAATCAGCACAAGGTCCATTCGGTGGCTCTCCTGGAGTTGTAGGTTTTCTCAGTACTTTAACGGGGAACGACCACCTGAATGGAGACTGTTTTCTACATTGCCGAGGAAGGAAAGTTAAATGCATCTCTGGGATAGAAACAAGAGAAGGAAGTTTCAAACGTGTTTTTATACATCCAAATACATCCAATATCCAAATATATTTATACATTTATTCTGTTGTAGTGCTGTCAGTTGTGAATCAGAAAATGTCCCGATTACATTTTCCTGATGCTTTCAGTGTTTCTGGAACATCTCTCCTAATTCATTGTCTATGGAAAGGTTCCACACTTTGTACTTGATGACATCACTAATATTGTTGTACTTTTTCTTAGAATGTATGAATAACATGTTTGAAACATGTTTGAATCTTTAAATTGGACGTAGTTCCTTAAGTTGTTTTTGCAATGGTGCCAGTTATCAATGTGGAGCATTTTAATTGGAACTACTTATTTCTAAATTAAATAAAAAATTGTCAAACATGCAGGTGGTTATTATGCAATAAGTTTAAGGGGTACAGTGATGAAGTATTGTTGAGGAAATAAAGAGCAGCGACAGACATATGAACAAGATATGCTGACTTTCAGTCCCTCGGTTTTGAGAGTTTCAACCCTGGATCCTACATTTCCCATAATGCAACTCAATAGTTTCTTCCAGTAGACCCTTCCTGCCTGGTAAATGTCCACATCTGTCAAAGTCCCAGTCCCCAGTGTGTAACACATGTTATTTTTGTAAAAACTCAAATAATAACCTGATGACATCATCAAGCTTACTTGAGGTATACAGAGATACAGATGAAACAATATGAAAGATACAGATGCAGTCAGTGCAGGTGATACATGTTTGATGTTAAAGCTAAAAGACGTTGTGTGAGAACACAACTCAAACCCAACAGCTGTGAAAACCACTGCTTCTGGTACTTTCATTCATATTAGAAGTTTAGTTTGTGGCGTTGTGCCCAGGCAGCGCGTTTCTTTTCCAGAATCATTTGGTGAGCAAATGTGCTGAGAACCTAAATCAACATATCGACAATAATGACATCATTTCACAATGAACTCACACCTTTTTTTCCTTCATTTTAACGACTTAAGCGTCAATTGCACTTATTATTCCACTGTGGCTGGTAAACGTGAAAGCACAGCAGAGTGTGAGGTCCTAAACCAGCTGAGGAATGACAGACCCATTTCAACGCCATTCTTCCCATCATGCACCAGGCTGTCCTCATACACTGTTCGTAGAAAAGCACTGATTCAAATATAACCCGTGCGATTGATCCGAAGGTAGTCCATGTAATCTTAAACTGGAACAGGTGAGATAGTATAAGTGTGAAACCAGAAGTTAACATTGACTTATTTGTCAAGCAACATTTGTAGTGAAGTAACAATACTTACATATATTTGAACCCAAACCACAATCTTTTCCAATACATAAAGTAGTTTTGTTGCAGGGGCTTGCACAGGGTCACTGATCGCTCGTGTTTCCGGACATTAGCAGGAAAGCGCATGAAAAATAACTTTTTGTGGGATACATAGTCTGTATATAAGAAGTGGGCAAAGTCACCCATTGGTTTATGGAACCAGAAGACAGGAGAGGGTGGATCTAAGTAGAACCAAACACTGAATAAGTCATTGTCAGGTGACAAAAGGTTACAATAAACTTTCATGATCTGAAAACACACTGTGAAAGGGTTAAAGTTATTGACTCTAAATGACCATAATTTACTAAATGAACATCATGCTGTATTGAAGAAGACTTGAAACTAGAGATTGAGACATAAACTCATGTTTACAATGTTTACTGAGGGAATAAAAGTAGAGTCATTTATATAGACTTCTATACAACCAGAATAGTCACCCCCTGGTGGTCAGGAGAGAGAATGCAGCTTTAACACATGAAGCATAGACTGCTATACAACCAGAGGAGTCCCCCCCCTGGTGGTCAGGAGAGAGAATGCAGCTTTAATACATGAAGCATAGACTTCTATACAACCAGAGGAGTCTGGTTGGATGCAGCTCTAACGCTCTTCTGCAGTGGCGCGAGGTTTCCTGGTAAGACATCATATGAACGTATGAGGATATGTTGCCGGCACATGTTGCTTCTCTAAAACAATCCCTGAAGCTTTTCTGAAACCACATCTGTAACCGCTGCTACCGTCACCTCAAGTGAATAAGGTCGACGTGTGTGCGTTAGGGGTGTGTGTAGCTTGGGACTTGCTCGGCGTGACACATAAAGGTCACATTCACACACATGCCACATCCGTGTAAATCATCTATCACGGCCACGGGACAAGAGGGCTTTTGAGCAAAGAGAGCGAGCTCGGCTTCTCGTCGAAGGCTGCCGACTGAAGGAGTGATGTTGATGCAGCGCTGGGGGAGCAGTTGAAGCCCACCCAAAACACACACACACACACATACGCGCACACACACACACACACACACACACACACACACACACACACACACACACACACATCTGTCCCCCGCTTGACGTTTTGTTTTGTCACGGCCATTGTGGCGAGAGCTGTCACTAACAGAGAAACAGCGTGACCATGTTGATTAGGCGAACCTTTCGGGCAAGGAGTGGAAATATGCTGTCAGCTCATTACAAAAATACATAAGCTCTCACTTCCAATTACTCACTTAGCAGCTGGAGATTAGACAGCGGAGCTGCTGCCAGCAGCGCAGCCTTCTGGGGTCAGTGGAGGCGACTGTAATCACAGGTCCTATCATCCTGGGAGCCGCCCCACCTTCACACGCGGCCCGCCGCTCCACTCAACTCACCTGGAACGAGTGTGTGTGTGTGTGTGTGTGTGTGTGTGTGTGTGTGTGTGTGTGTGTGTGTGTGTGTGTGTGTGTGTGTGTGTGTGTGTGTGTGTGTGTGTGTGTGAGCAGCATTTAAAAATCACACTGCTTGTGAACACAGCTGTGAGAAAATACCGATACAGTTGAATCCACATTATGTTTTGTGATAATGTACTGATTCTCAAAAACACTTGATTTTTTAATATATATGCGCTAAAGAAAGACATGAAATTCCATCATATCAACACAAGCCTCTAATAAAGCTTTTGATTTGATGTAATCAATCAGGCTGGTCTCATCCAGTGTTCATAATTATACCTACGAAAGAATAATGTGCCTTATTTCTTAGATATTCCACGGAATAATTTCATATGATATCCGTGACATCATGAACAAGGAGGTATAAAGACCACAGCAGTCCACGCAGGGTCCAATGATTGGGTCCAAAAAGCAAATATTTCTGTTTGTTCCCCGAGTGGAATGAGGAATCAATATAGATGACCCAAACTTTGAGGGCCAATCGACGTCAATATCGGCGATATTACTTATGCAACGCTTTCCCATCACTCCACACACCAAACGCGGCGCGAATTTGACGCGCGACCAGATTACATGTAACGTCAATGCACAGACGTGATAGGTTGCGAAAAAGCACTTTTTCCGCCGGACGGCGCGAATGACATGTTTGACGCGGCGCAAATTCGCGCGAATTGAAATTTTCCAACTCGGGTGAAAAAATCGTGTGACGCAAAGTTGCGTCAGCCAATCAACGTTGAGAAGCTCCGCCTGTCATCACCGCCGTCTTGCCGTTGCTGAATGAAACTGCTGCTGCTACGCCAGAACCAGCGCTGGTAGCGGCTTCATTCAGACGCTCTTGTGGGACTATGGATAATATTATGAACCCAGACACCATGGAGTTTGATGTTACCACGTATGTGGAAATTACACAACGAGTATAAAGCAGAACTAGTGGTTATTTCCATGGTGGATGAAGGAAACGGTATCTGCTTTACAGAGATACGGAAATTCACCGAGCTGTGTGCGGCTACGGATGGTGTTATGAACCCAAACACGAGGGCGTTTGACGTTCCAACGTTTTTGGGACTTCCACAACAAGTATAAAGCAGAACTAGTGGTTATTTATTCCACGAATATTCGCGCCGCGTTTAGTGTGAACACAGCTTTTATTGTTGAGCGAGTAAACTGACGCGGCATAAGCCATGCTTTGAGCTCGAGGAGCTTCTGTCACTGCTCTTCTGCTCGCAAAGCTTTCTTTCACCTACTCGCTCATGAGGAGTCTTCCTTTTTTTTCTTTTTTTCTATACTTTATTGGAGAATATGCACAATATGGCAGACCGAGGTGGTGGTTCCCATCTTCAAGAAGGGGGACCGGAGAGTGTGCTCGAACTATCGTGGTATCACACTGCTCAGCCTCCCGGGAAAAGCTTATGCCAGGGTGCTGGAAAGGAGGCTCCGACCGCTTGTCGAACCTCAGATTCAAGACGAACAGTGTGGATTCCGTCCTGGCCGTGGAACAGTGGACCAGCTCTTTACCCTCGCAAGACTACTGGAGGGGTCCTGGGAGTTCGCCCAACCAGTCTACATGTGCTTTGTAGACTTGGAGAAGGCTTTCGACCGGGTCCCTCGGGGGGTTTTGTGGGGGGTGCTGCGGGAGTATGGGGTGCCGGACCCGTTGGCACGGGCCATCCGGTCTCTGTACGCCTGCAGTAGGAGCTGTGTTCGTATCCTCGGTAGTAAGTCAGACACGTTCCCGGTGGGTGTTGGTCTCCGCCAGGGCTGCCCTTTATCACCGGTCCTGTTCGTGACTTTCACGGACAGGATATCTAGGCGCAGCCAGGGGGCGGAGAAGATCCGGTTCGGGAATCTCGGGATCGCATCTCTGCTGTTCGCGGATGATGTGGTCCTGTTTGCTTCCTCGGACCGTGACCTCCAGCATTCACTGGGGCGTTTTGCAGCCGAGTGTGAAGCGGCAGGGATGAGAGTTAGCACCTCCAAATCTGAGGCCATGGTGCTCTGCCGGAAACCGGTGGACTGCTCCCTCCAGGTGGGGACAAACTGCCTACCCCAAGCGAAGGAGTTCAAGTATCTCGGGGTCTTGTTCACGAGTGAGGGTAAGGTGGAGCGGGAGATGGAGAGGCGGGTCGGTGCGGTTGCAGCAGTAAAACAGGCGCTGTACCGGTCCGTCTTGGTGAAGAGGGAGCTGAGCCGGAAGGAGAAGCTCTCCATTTACTGGTCGGTCTACGTTCCAACCCTCACCTATGGTCACGAACTCTGGGTCGTGACCGAAAGAACGAGGTCTCGGATACAAGCGGCCGAAATGAGCTTCCTCCGTAGGGTGGCCGGGCTCAGCCTTAGAGATAGGGTAAGAAGCTCGGACATCAGGAGGGAGCTTGGAGTCGAGTCGCTGCTCCTTCGTGTCGAAAGGAGTCAGCTGAGGTGGTTCGGGCATCTAATCAGGATGCCTCCTGGACGCCTCCCATTAGAGGTTTTCCAGACACGTCCAACTGGTAGGAGACCCCGGGGAAGACCGAGGACACGCTGGAGGCATTATAATAATAATAATAATAATAATTTCAATTTATATAACGCTTTTAAAGATACACAAAGACGCTTTACAATATGGACAGTAGACAATGACAAACGGAACAAAAATGAAAGACAAAGTAAACAAAACAAAGAAACAGGACTTTTTTTTTTTTTTATATCTCCCGGCTGGCCTTAGAACGCCTCGGGGTCCCCCAGGATGAGCTGGAAAGTGTTGCGGGTGAGAGGGAAGCCTGGGTCGGTCTGCTGAACCTGCTGCCACCGCGACCCGACCCCGGATAAGCGGCCGAAAATGGATGGATGGATGGATGCACAATATGATGTACAGGGATCAGGGAACAAGTATTTTCTTCTTGTGTGTGTGTGTGTGTGTGTGTGTGTGTGTGTGTGTGTGTGTGTGTGTGTGTGTGTGTGTGTGTGTTGATGTGTTTACAATAGTAGTGAAGAAAGTGACAGGAAAGTAGAGCAAACAGACAACGTAAAATAAACAATGAGAGGAAATACAACTAATAGAAAAAGTAAAAAATAGAAAATAAGGAAAAATAATTAATCAAAACACACCCACCCACAAACTCACCCACACACAAACCCACCCACACACATGGCCTTTACTTGTGTTCACAGAGTGTGTAGTATAGTAGATTTGGTTCCAGTAAATCAGATGAAGGACAGAACCAGACGCGTCGCAATCATTGGGCAACACTGACAGGTCTTGGAAATAGGAAATGGGGTCTTTCTTTTAGTCAGTCACCATTGTATCACTAAATTAAAAGGGTTACAATCACCGTCATTGGCCAGATATCACTCGATATAAAGGTGGTCTGCAATCCGCCACTAAACACTACGAGATGTAGTAAAAAGTGAAATATTTACCTCTGAGATGGAGAAGTGTTTAGTAGTTTAGTTTTAGTTCCACCTAGCGTCTGTTTTCGGAGTGATATCCGGCCAATCCAAAGACGAGGATTGAATCCAATTAAATGTAGTGATACGATGGTGACTGGCTCCGCCCACTTTCTGTCAAAAAGAACAAAACAGTCTGAAGCGAGCAGGTGGCAGAGGAAAAGCAGTGATGGTGATGTTCTGAGCGGATTGATGTGAAAGCGCTTGTTGGGACAGGGATGTTATGTGTACAGACTGTAAAGCCCTCCGAGGCAAACTTGTATTTGTGATGCTGGGCTTTATAAAATAAATTGAATTGAATTGAATTGTTTGCTGTTTTGCCGCTTCATTGCTGTAACGGGCGAAAACCGACAACATGAGCAACTTTTCATAAGATATCATTCAAATTGTTGCATGAGGATACGTTGCTACAATATAAGGTTGACATTTTCAAATGAATCAATATTAAAGAAAAGCTACAGCAGCCATTACATTTTTGTTGTTGTCACTTTGTAAAAGCAAATCAAGCTGAAATCACAGCCCCCCCCCCCCACCCCCCCATATGTCATAGATACATTATTAGTATTATTATTGATTATAGGGGACATGTTCCAGATCATGCAGAAGCACTGCCATTCATTCGTAGTCGGGTTTGGGTGTACACGTGAGTCAGTTATGAGAAGAATAGCTCATAGTCGATAGAGACATGTGAAGCAGGAGACAACGGGCTCCCAGCGCCCTCAAGCAGACACCAGAGTGTGAACCTCTCCTTGACCGTGACGGCAAAGTGAGCGAGGGTTCTTGGCTCGGGGCCCTCGGCCTCCTCGGCCCCCAAAGGCCCTTCTTCTTCCAGTAGGGATCAAATCTTTTAATGCCTGACGGGTCCTGTAAACCTGCTGTCTGTCAAGACCGACTTGGCTGAGCGCTGAAGGAGAGGATGTGGAGCGGGGAGGCCTCGGAGAGTCCCTCTGATAGCGGTTCAGGGTCTGTATACATGTGGGCTGATGGGGGGGGGGGGGCAACACCAGACTCTGTAGATATGATTTCATCTGCCTGCAAAACCAACAAAGCAACCTGAGACGCAGGTCAGCACGGAGTTCTGTCAGCATTTGGAAAAAACTGTGACGCCTGAACGAATGCTTGTTGTAATACTTTGGCTTTTTGTCACGTCGAAATGTCTCTAAAGAAAACATACTTTACGTCTGAGCAGATGTAAATGTGGCAGAATTTAATCTGGGATGTTAACAATAAACACATGAATATATCTAGTTTTGAATGAATCTGCATTTGTTCAAAAGACGAGATGTACTGTATACACCAACCTGATCTCAGGGGAAGGTGTATATATATATACGTATATATATATGTATATATATATATATATATATACAGCATGACTTTTTAACCCTAGAACACTAACGTCGGGTGATTTTCACCCGAGCAATTGTGGTTTTGTTATTTTCATTGTGTTGCTTTTGTCTGAGTTGTGTGGATCCTTGTGTCGCTTCATGCTGCTCACTGACGTTATTTAAGATGGGCGTGTCTTATTGAAGGTGGCCGTCAGGGTCTTATTGAAGGTGGCCGTGTTTCTCTGCTCCAATCCCTGTTTTTTTTAACAGTCACGTGTTTGGGTGATTTTCACCCAACATTAGTGATAGAGGGTGAAAACATTTCGGATGGGTTTTAACATTGAAGGAGACTTTTCCTTCACAGGACAAGATGCACATGTCCCAGGAACATGTGGACCAAATAACAAGTTCATAGCTCCTTTATTTATATTTGTTATCATGTTTTATTGACGATTCCCTAATTTTTCACTGGATTTTGAGCCTTTTTTCAGGGTCTCCCCATGATACCTGTTTATCGTTTTATGAGAAGTCCTATAGGGTAAAATAATGGAAGAGTACTTCAACTTGCCTTGTATTGTTGCATTTCAATATATTTTGATGAGAAGTATATTTTATCAGGTACATTATATCGGGTGAAATATACCCGACGTAATAGTGTGACTGTTTTTAACGTTAGTGTTCTCGGGTTAAGGACATTCCTCGTCATGATTAATTTTACGTTGTCGTTACTGTGAACCGGGCGCAGGTTGAGGTCTCAAAACCACTTTGTGAGGTTGAGGACAAACATTGGGTTAAAATAAGTACGTCCAGTATGCTATGTCACATACGTGTTATTTAAAACGTGTCATTCAGACGCCATTTGGTGAGAGCACGCTGGTAATCCCAGCTAATCTTGATCTTGTTTTGTTCCCTCCGTTCCAAAACAACTCTGAAGTGGGAGGAGCCATGGTTGGGAACCATGAGTGTTGAGGGCCGCGTTGGCCCTTTACGAGGCTACAAGGTTTAATGTGGCCTCAGGCTTCACTGTTAATCCAAAATTACAGTTCAGATGGAGACTGACCTTTGACCCATGAAACTGTTCACCACTGAAATAGTAGATGCTTTACAGGTTGTGTGCCCAAAGTTCACATCCAGTAAGATCAATACAATCAATTGTGTGGTTTGAAAGACTTTCTCAAGTAAACTCATAAACTCTATTCATAAATTCATAAACTTTGATGAATATGGCAGTAAAATTATTGCAAATAATTGAGTGATCTGTATAATATAGTTTTAGCCTTTGAGCCTTAACAACACACACACACACACACACACACACACACACACACACACACACACACATAGACATCCTCTTCTTCTCTCATCCCCTGACAGAATGTTGTAATCTATATATATCTATATATATATATATATATATATATATATATATATATATATATATATATATATAAATATATATATATATATAAAGCGGTGCAAGGGCTATTGATGTTAATACAGTTGAGTTGAATAATGCTTTGTGAACAATAACAATGTCCAGTCTCTAAAAAGAGATTTAATAGATTGTCCCTTTGTGTAGCGTGTTATAATACAAAATGTGCAATAATCCACATTGCAAGAGAAATGAGACAATGGTATTGAACAGGACAGATCCGTCCTGCACTACAGCTGCGGTCCACAAGAGGGCAGGAGCGGCCTGCGTAGCTGCACGCTCCCATGCTGGAGAACGGCCCGCTGGCTGTCCCAGGCAGGAGTTGGCCTCCTGACAAGCAAATTTAATGCAACAGTCAATTAGGATGGACTCCCTGCATGTCGGCCATAAGCAGAGGCAGCTGTTTTCGGGTGAAGCAGCAGCTCCGGGGAAGAGTACACGCTGAGAGATGGGGGAACATGAGCACTGCCCTCAACACTAAATACAGGGAATACACAAGTTCAAGCTCTCTGACCAGATTAGACTTGACTTTAACTTCACTCGACGAGTGCAGCGAAATAACAACTGATACTTGGAATATAGACATTAGAGAAATAGTTTTCCAGGACTCAAAACACAAACTTTAGGACTTCACTCAGAGACTTGTTGGACGTGACTCGGTGGTGACTTGGACCGTCACGCTGTCCCTCCTTTGTTGCCGTAGCTGGCCTCAGGTCAGCAGGAGAGCTTGTTGAAAGCCAGTAAATCAACCTCATGTAGAGATTCTTCTCCGTCAAACGTGATCAAAGTAGATTTTCCGTTTACTTTCCAACGTCATGTCATCGACTTGGAGAAGCAACGGGATGTGTGAGTTCCTACCCCACCTTCCTCCTCCCCATGTGACACAATCCCCGGTGGAGTTCCTTCTTCCTGAGTGTTTCGCAAAGAACCTGATTAATCAGTCTGTCGTGTGTGTAAAGGAGTAGCCATTATCAGATAACTAGACAGAAGGGACTGCATGTAATTCACAGCAAACTTGTTTTCCACTGACAATCTATCATTAATTTTCTTTCTTTTTTGCCTCTGGGGAGTGCAGTTTTATTGTTGATACAGCCCATAATTTTGATTTATCCTCTGGGTAAATAAAGAGCGGATTGCTCCGGCTCTTGGAAGAACACAGCCTTCAAATCACTTGATCATTAATCCACAGATTGTTTTATTTACCTCTCGCTCTCAGCAACTAGGAGACAGAGTGGAGGAGGACAAGGAGGGGCACTCCGGGGTCAAAAACAAGTGATCCACTGTGAGCCCGTGCCTATTGGGTCGAGGCGAGTGGGGGAGGATGGGTTGACGTCGCCGGGTGATATAAATGTGCTGCCTGCTGCAGGTTTCAGGTGCTGCTGCGGTGGAGGCTCTCTGGATAGTGTCGGCGACAGAGGTGAGCGGCAGCTTAAGAAACCCAGAAATCCCCTGCGGGTGGGATTGAACTTGGGGCAAACATTCCACTGCAGGTCAGCAGGGCATGTGCACCTACAACAACCCCCAACACCCAAACATGAGCCTGAGAGCCCGGCCAGGAAGCCACATTCATCAGATTACCCTGCCAATCAAGTGGTTGTGTTGTGTAGAGCCTTATCTTCTGTAACTGACTCCTTACATTTAGGGATCCTTTAGTTCACGTCCATTAGAGGAACACCACCCTTTATCATCGGGGTGCCCTTGTGGTCGAGGCGTTTAAAAGCCCCTACCACGACCTGGAATGTCCCGAGTCCGAGTCAGGCGGGGACCTTTGCTGTGCGTCGCTCCCCATCTCGTCATGTCCGTACTGTTAACTCCATGAAGACGGGATTATGCTGCTGCTCATGCTCGCGCGAGACTCACCTCACAAATCTCTAACAAAGTGTGGCCTGACCTGCGTGTCAAGCCAGCTGATTGGTTGATCCTACATCCTGCTGGGGAGTTCTCTCGATGAGTTTGGGCGTACACATTCCAGCACAGTGCTGCCACAAGGGATCTTTAAGCAGAGCACAAGAAAATACATTTCCCTTCGAGGCCCTTCATGTTGTTGTCCAGTCTCATGGTCTCGTCCAGTATGTTGATACATCCAAATTATTTCACGTTTGTGTCACAAATGTACGGTTGATTTCCTTTTCCTGGATTGGCCACATGGGACACTGCTTCTTCGTGTACAGTCACATACATTGTATATGTCGCGGGCTGAGATCTCGACGCACTGCAAATTAAGAAGACACAAGCACATAAACAAAACACAAGGACTATCTACAAATAAAAGTATGTCTGTCTTTTGCATATTTTGATCTACTTCACTCTTGGTGGGTGTATTGTGGGGACCAAAGGACAAGCGGTGTTGAGGTTGTTGCAAATTGGACACACGGCTAGTTCAATATGAATGAGCTTTGAATAAACAAGCAAAACGCGCTCTGGAGTAAGTCCATCATGTCGGGCCCTCATAAGGTCGTGGCTCACTGCCATTCCTTTGCTGGCGGATGTACGAACGTTACAACCCAATCCTTCTTCTGTTACATTTCATTTAGCTGACGCTTTTATCCAAAGCGACTTACAATAAGTGCATTCAACCATGAGTACAAACTCAGAACAACAAGAATCAAGAAAGTACAATTTATTCAATAAAGTTAAACTACAAAGTGCGATCAGTAAGAGACATTTAAGTGCTACTTTCCTTATTCAAGGTATAGTCGAAAAAGATGTGTTTTTAGTTTGCGACGGAAGAGACTTTGTGAGACTTTGTGCCGTCCTGATGTCAATGGGGAGCTCATTCCACCATTGAGGAGCCAGGACACAAACAGTCTGACTTGTGTTGTTCCCTGGAGTCATCGAACGATGGTGGGTCACAACGTTGGTCTCGGTTGACAACACATGCAGCACTGAGGCCGAAACGAGGCAAAGAAAGAACACGCAACAAACACGCTGCAAGTAGCATCACACACAAGTGATGCCACATCCATAATTGCGGACCAATGGCTGGGCGTCTTGTTCAGCAGTGTTTGGAGCTCTGAGCATTGCCACGTGGCTCAGAAAGAATCAGAATCAGAAACTGTTTATTAGCCAGGAATGTTTTCACAAACGAGGAATTTTACGAGGCGGAAGGTGCATACATTGGACATGGACATGGGACGTTAGACGAGACAAACAACAATCGGTGCTGTTTGTCCATATTGTCTGCTTATTGTTTCTTAATTACTTTGGAGCAGTACATTAAATTGACATTGTTCCTGCAGGGCCATTAGTGAGTAGCGTATTCTGCACAGATCATTTTTCCTCAGCCTCCCACCTCTTATTAACTTACTTAACGTCCGCTCTCTTTTCCCTCTGGCCTTTTGCCTAACTCTCCCCATTACCCCGCAATCCCTAAACCACACCCTGTCCCCTGCAGCCTCAGCTTCACCCCGAGGCAGTAATAAGTGGTCAGACCTTCATCCCAGTATACGCTCACTCCGCTCTCCATCACCGGTCAATTGAAAAAACCACAATTGCCGCAGTCTGCGGTGCACACAGTGCAGGCGGGTGAGGCGGACACGTGTTTTGATAGGTATACTTCATCTGGATTATTCATGTGTGTTTGCCTTGGCACGAGCCCACCACAGCAAACACATTATACCCCCGAGCAGAGCAGGACAAGGCTTAAAGACCTCCAGAATAGAAGTCGTACTATAAAACCACAAAGCATCATGGAGGAGCTAAGACACCTCCTTATTCACTGCCACTGTCACATACCGTCAGTTTGTCATGTTAACTGCGGTCTAATTTTACTGTAACACAGTCGGCATCTGTTCTTTTAATACTTTCCTACAATTCACAGAATGCCGTTTATAAGACCCCCAGGGAACAGAGTGCAAAGTGTGTTTTGGGGGAGGGGGGGTCCGTATTTTTGGGGGTAAACTTCCTGGACATTAGCGTAGACAGTTTTAAAAACAACCGTCAGTTGGAGCACTGCGAGGTTTGTATCTCTTGAAACCGCTGCATCAGCACAAAACAAACGAGAAATGACACTTTGTAGAAACCTGATAAAACATCCAGCAGAATAATTAAATCATCTTCCACAGTGTCATGCTTTGTGTGTAGGGTTTGGTGGCATCATGTGGTGTGGTGGCCGATTGCAACCAGCTGAACGCCCCTCTCAGCTCACCCTCCCTTTCCAAGACTGCTGTAACGTGAGCTGTCAAGTGCAAAACTAGGCCATCCATACCATAATAACACCACTTTAGGCGCAACGGAAGTCAGACGGTGAGTGTTGGTACCACGGTTTTACACATTTCCCACAGCTTTAGAAGCATGTTGGAGATCTATGGCGGCCTTTAGGTGACAAGAAAGCAGGAAGTCTCTCTCTGTAGCCAGTGTCTGGTTTGTCCTTTCTGGGCTCCTGTAGAAACATGGCGGTGCAACATGGAGGACTCCATGAAGAGGACCAGCTCCCTACGAAGGGCTCGTTCAAACAAAAACACAACAAGTCTTAGTTTCAGCTGACTATACACTAATAAATACATAGTTATGAATATTATATAAAATGTTTGCTAATAGATCTCTAATATAAATGCTTCACACTGGCCCTTTAATTCACCCCTGACGCTCAGCTCACACCGGCGGACTACGGGTCGTTTAAAGGTTGCATTTTAGTTGACATTAAGGGTTTTAACCTACCTCTTGTGTTCGGGTCGGCACCGACCCGTTTTAGGTTTTAAATGCATAAAAGAACCACATTAATTAGTTTATTGCATCAAGGCTTTTTGACTTTGTCAGGAACCTCTATTTCAACAAAATAAAACTAAACAAAAATGTTTCACTAATTTATTAAATGTTCTGGTGACCTTTGTGTTGTTAGGCTCGGTTTCGACCCAGTTCTAAAAATAAGATTTGTTTGATTGGTTGTTTTTTTTTTGACCTTGCAAATCTATATTTTGTGTTATGACTTGTTCTGCTTTTCATTTTGTGTTTATTAAAGTTCTATTGCTGAAAAAAAAGACATTTTAGCCTTTTTCTTGAAGTAAATATATGTGGGTTGAAATTGACCAGTAGCTGTTACTATAGTTAATAATATTAAAATGAAAAAAAAAAAAAAACTAATTTATGCAAGAGATGTGTTCTAATACCCCTCAGTAATAGTCAGGTAACACAACAACCTTTTATTTATTTATATGATTTGTTCATTTTGCCATTTGTTTTTATTGAAATTGAGGGGTATCCTGACAAAGAAAAGGCCCAGAGGCCCACACCAAAAATATTAAAACATACAACAATATGTTCATGGATAAGGAAGCCTAACAAAGAGATGAGAAACAAATTGGGTGATAGATAATTGTTTGTAGTGTATTATACAGCTGATTTAGGACATGGGTCAAAACCGACCCGTTAACACAAGAGATGCTAACAGAAAGCTAACACAAGAGGAAGGTTAAATATTTTTAGAAGCAAATTATATTTGAGGAACTGGTATTCAGATTCAGGCCAAGTTAAATTGTCCATCATAAGGGAATTTGAATGGATGACGAACAGAAACCTCCATGGTTTAAGAGATATTTTAAAAAAAGAGGTCTTTTGCTTTGTCAAAACATACCAAATAAGAAAGCCATCCCTTGAAATGCATTCATGATATTATGTTACAGTTTTAGGATGAACAGACAATCCATTAAATATACCTTAATTTGTACCTTAAATGTGCCATATCTACTTACAATAGTGTGTAAAAAGCATTTAGTTTCCCGTGGTGTGGGCATTAACAACCCTGTCAAACTTCTTTTTTTTATTACTGCGGTAATGTTGAACAGACGTTTCCCATCAAAGTGCACTTTGACAGCAGAGCGAGCAGACGTGATGTTTGCAGTGTTGGATTACCGATCTCTGCACTTTCAAGTAAAACAACAGCAAAGCAAAGTAGGGATGGAAAGTTGACATCACTTGTAGTAAACGCAGTAAGCTGCAACGTGCACATGTGTATGGATGTAGCGTTGCCGTGGTATTTTTACAGTGCAGGTCTTGTCCCCTGGAGGGTTGTCAGGGCTTTACGATCACCTCCTCCACCTTGAGATCAGGGAACCCTGGCAGCGGTCGGCTTTGACCTGCACTACAGCTCCTCCTCAGATTTAAGGCTCCTCTGTGGTTTTGAGGCAGCCGGGTGGGGGTGCTGAGCTAATTGAAGTCAGCGGATGACGGGTGTGCTGTGATTTGTGTGGTGACAGGCAGTGTAATTACACGGCTGGTCAGAATGAACATTACAGTAGTTAAGAGCTTTCGTGGGCGCTAACTCTGCCAATAAAAGGATCCTTACACTTCAGTGTTTGTAGAGCCGTGCTGCCACGCTGCTGGGTAGAGTGCACGTCTGAGGGGAGTGCACGTGCATTGAGTACGTTTCTATACCATTCCTTGGACCAGGCAATCTCTGGAGAGCCTTCCAGTGGTGGTAGTCGCGGTTTGCTATACCTTGAAATAAAATGTGAACTTTGGACAGTGAGGTCCATTCTGCGTGAATTGATTATGATTTACTGTAATCTACTGTACTGTAAAAAAAAAAAAAAAGATCAATTCCCTTGTTAGTTAATTGTGCATTGAAGGATTTAGCACCATCCAGGGGCCAAGTGAGCCGAGTGTGGAGGACTACGGTGGCCGTGGCCAAAACGTGACCATCCTGCATACTAGTGGACCCTTCAGCCTAATATTTCTTCTGCATATTCATGCCTTTATGCAAGAGACCATGGGAACGTTTGGTCATTTTTAACAGGAGCATCTGCAGATTAATTCTATAGCCAATAAGTTATGATCACCTACAGTTAGGCACTCTATGAGATGTTTGTATTATCCTCACAGCCAGGAGATGTGAGCTTTAAGACCAACCAGGGAAAGGATGGCCACAGCTATGGAAGTTAGACACAAGTTGTAAAAAGCCATAATTACTATTCAAAACTAGACAATGTAACGTTTACTAAGCAGTGGTCACTGTGGCCACAAGTAGCAATCACACCATAACTTCACTTTGACTTCCCCTTAATTTTCTAAGAATTTCTAAGATGAGTTAGTTTCTTTACATCATCATAAGGTAAATGTAAAGCAGCCCATAGGTGAAGATGAAAATGTAATTCCACAACAGCGTTATCATTTTCCCATATGTATGTGTCATTTAAATATAATAATCCAACTTGCATTTGTGTGTGTGTGTGTGTGTGTGTGTGTGTGTCTTCTTCGTCCTCTTCATGCCATGTCTTTTACATTTTTACGTTACCTGAAGGCCACCGTAGTTCTCGGACACACTTGGAAAGGGATGGGTGAGCAGAATGGTGTTCTGTTGGCTGCAATCTGCAACCGGACCACTAGAGGCCACTACATCCTACGCACTGGTCCTTTAACGCGGCGCTACATACGGAAACAATGTCCCTATAGGCAACACAATTAGTTGGTTAGGTTTAAGAAAGAAAACATTAGGGCTTGTGTCAAATGTTGTTTATGTAACCTCTTATTTAGCCTACATCACTTTAAAAACTCATCAATGACTTGGTTTCATACCGGGCTTGAACACCGGTCTCCTGGGTAAAGGTTATTTTTCTTTTGAACCTGAGAAGTCACAACACTTATATTGGCATGTTCACACATTACGTGCCACCACCACCTAATACGCTGTTCAGAGGTCGCGGTCATTTCACTTATTTCTGTGAGATCAGGCTGCTATCTAAAGTTAGCTCGTATTAGCTCACATTAGCCACCTCAGGCTACTGGTAACACCAAACCAAGTTCGACTGTACAACTCCTGAGAGCACATTGGAGTGAAGAGTGTCTTTTATTGACTCCCACTTTTTATTTTTGAGGAAAAGATTGCGAATGCCCCGTAGTATAAACTGTAATGTTCTTTATGATGTCAAACAGGAGACAGGTGGTCTTTGTGCTTATGGTTATGGTTCAATAGAGGGGGAAAAGACATATATTGTAACAACCATTATGGGGAAAGTAATGAAACAATGACATGTTGATGAAGAGCACAGTTCCAAATAAAGTTTCTATTAAGTTTAACATGAAGTTGTAAAGTCCTTTGTAACATAGTGACACGATCACAAAGCACTTGTAATTCCATAAATCTCTCTGGAGGTGGTGAGGGAGTGAGCAGGCTCCATATACTGCAGCCACATGTTGGGTATTTAAATGGCTGTGGTAGCAGCGTGTATTTGTACATGCCTCTATGCGTATCGCTGTATCCATCCTGCCCCTAATGCGGCCTCACGGCTCTCTGGAAAGACCCGGGGGCCAAAAAAGATACTCGTGGACGAAAACAAGAACACACTCCATCCCAGGGAAGTATGGTAATAACATAGGAGGAAGTTTACATTCGTAAAAATATGCATTATTTGTCTTAGCTTTCGTTTATGACGGAGAGCCGGCCGCGATGAGGGAGACCATTTTGTGAAATGTCTCTGGACGTGGACCACAAGCAGCCAACACCCCTGTCTATCTTTAGAGCGGCGAATCCACCCAAGCTGTCAGTCCAGCCGCCAGATCCATGACGGCTAAAACTCTCCAGACCCCCGAACACTAACAGCCTCGTTCAGAGGCTTCCACACACACACACACACACACACACACACACACACACACACACACACACACACACACACACGGCTCTGATACTGTAAGATGTGGAGGTGTACGGCAGAAAAGAGTAAATAATTAGGCCTCCGCATCGTCGGCTGGCTTACGTAAGAGCAGCTCGCCCACAGAAAGGAGAAAACATTTAAAACTTTTCTACGAGATTTATCTACTCTAAAAGTTAACTCAATATCGAATTTTTCTTGGACTCCGCTTTTGTTTTTCCAAGTGCTGGGAACTGTGCATAAAAAGGTCACAGAAATAATGTTTTCGTGAAAGAAAGAAAAAAGCCAGTTGCATTAAGTTTGTGATATAGAAATTTGCTGCTGCTGAAAAAGAGATTAATGACTCTGGCTGTGGGCTTTGTGGATCTCACTGGTGCTGCGGAGCAAAGCACTTAATAAATCACCGCTGTGCATACAAGGAATTAATAGGGATGGTGTGTTTTCATGGTTCTGTGTCGGGGCCAAATCTCAGAGAGCCGATCTGGCCCCTGCTCTAATCTGTTTTTTAACGTCACCTCAGAAGGCCGTCGCCTCGCTCTCCTGCTGACCCGAGCCAGACGAGGAGAACCATTACGGTGTTTACGTGCATCAACGCGCGGCGACAGATTGATCAATATCTGCTGTTTCACTGCCCTCTCTGGGCTCTGGAGCACACACACACAGGCTCCATGTGGAGGCGGGGGCCGCTTCCTCGTTATGTTGGTAGCAAAAATGTATTTTTCTCAACTGCTGCAGATTAGCAGTACATAAACAAAGTTTTCTTGCAGATGTTGTGTTAATTTGACGTGGATCACTGTGAGTTTCCATCAACTAGTGTGACACAAAAGTGCTTTGATCAGACTAATAAACATAGTGTAACACGGTAACTCTAATGATAGTGTTTCATGGCTAATAAAGTAAATAAATTAAATTATGAATCAGAGGTATACTTTGATATTTATTCTACTGCACTACATCTCAGATGGAAATATACATAACACCCAGAAACATCAGATATAATACTATATAAGCGTTTTGCTCATAATACTTGAGTATGATTTTGAATGCAGGACTTTTATCAAATTATTTCCACACTGTGGTTTTAGTACTTTTACTTAAGTAAATAATCTGAATACTCTTTCCAGCACTGGTTTACAGCAATATCTCAACATGCCATGGTGGTTGTCCATATCCAGTTTATTACTCCCTCAAAAGCTTCTGTGTCCTGAAACCTGCAACCTGAAATGTTGAGGTGAAGTTTGGGTGACCTGTTTGTTGTGGGTTTAATGGTTTTACTTGACGAGTATAATGTCGATTTAGCATATTAGTCATAATTAAATTTAAAAAATCTGGGTATTTGTGTCAGACAGTCATACAGACGCTGGATATCATCTTTATTTGCCCCCCGCCCCAAAACACATTTGCTTCAATGGAAAATATTATTTCCACTCTTCCGATGACGCGCATGGAGCTGCATTATAGACGCGTCTGTCCCGTTCAATGGGCGGCCGTGGCTCAGGCGGCCGTGGCTCAGGCGGCCGTGGCTCAGGCGGGCCGTGGCTCAGGTGGCCGTGGCTCAGGCGGCCGTGGCTCAGGCGGGCCGTGGCTCAGTGTGTTTGCAGAGTCCAGCTCTGGTTAGCGGTGAGCGCCGTGCAGTCAGCTCTGATTAGAAGCGAGCAGAGGCCACGAAGCTGTCAGGCTGCATGTCTGCAGCAGCACTCAGAGCCGCTGCTCACACCGTCATCCTGAACACGCTTTAGGACCCGTCTAAACGATGGCGCATGCGCTTACTTCATATTTCAGTACCAATATGAGACCTTTTGTATTTTAGGAACTAATAAAAGAATTCTACTCTTTTAAATTGATTTCTGAACATAATAAAAAGCTAAACCTTTCACATGTGTGGGTGCTGCAGTAAAAGAGCCCTTTAGGATGCTGCGTCAGGCGTAATGAGCATCAGGTGTGTTGGTTTCAGCCGTAGTCTTTATATAAGAAGTGATTTAGTCCCTGTGACGTCGTTCATTTGTTTATGGACCACCGTTTTGAAGCCCCATGTGGGCATTGTGGCCCCTGCCATCTTGTGTTTTTGTTGGAGCCAGAAGGCCCCATATTTGGACAAAGGGCAGGAGCAGCGCCCAGCTGGTAATAATCACTAGCTTGGTTATCTGTGATTTACGTTAACTGCAGATGTAAAGCGGGACGCTAATTTAGGGGAAAACAGGTTTAAAACTAAATGTCTTACCGGAAAAATGAACAGCTGTCCTGGCAGCAACATGTCAATCACCTTGTAGCCCCGCCCTAAAGCATCCCCTGCTTTATGGTCTGTTTGACTCTAAATGACCATAATTTACTAAATGAACAAAGAAGACTTGAAACTAGAGATTGAGACATAAACTCATGTTTACAATGTTTACTGAGGGAATACATCAAGAGAGAAATAGAGTCATTTATATAGACTTCTATACAACCAGAGGAGTCACCCCCTGGTGGTCAGGAGAGAGAATGCAGCTTTAACACATGAAGCATAGACTTCTATACAACCAGAGGAGTCCCCCCCTGGTGGTCAGGAGAAAATAACGCAAGTTCTTTATGCATTGGCTTCTCTTTTCAGAACCGGAGGTTGTCGCTTGCTTTCAGCGAATGAAAATCCACTTCCTCCTGGTAACTAAGTAGACTTTAATCAACCAATAAATATCCAGTGTTGACTTACAAGTTTTTAGGTGGCAGAGTAAGACGTTACACACACAGAGAAAACCGAAAGTGGGATAAGACACATTTCAACTTTTGAATATTGATTTACACACTTTGCTGGTCTCCATACTAAACTCACTTTGCTAAATGTGCATTTGTAGAGTTCTTCAATGATGGAAGGTCCGTCTGAAGCAGGCCTGCAGGCAGCAACATTAATGTGATGCTTTATTTATTACAGTCAAAAAAATGTCAATTTAATTCCATAATATTTGAGTCATCTAAGATATGTACTTAAGATTGAAATAAACTTCTTCTTAGCTTTTTGCCGAATTCTCAATTTTATCATATTAAATCATGTGGCTCACTTTCTAAAAAGTAATCTGTAACTAATAAATTGTGATGGTCCTTAAATCATTCATTGATGTGTTATATATCAGTTATAAGCCATTAATAAGAATAACTTCAAAGTTTGCCTGCAAGTTTTTCCGAGTGTCAACATTAAATTATAATAACATAATAATAACAATAATAATGGAGCCGCCCTTTAAGGTTGCCAGGTTGGGAAAAGTCCCTTCAGCTGGTGTTTATCCTCCTCCATGACACACGCTTTGTCTTTTTAGCTCTTTAGTTCAATTCATCAACAACATACTAACATGCAGACATGAAGAATGTCTGAGTATTCATCATTTATATAATATAGTGTCACGGTGGAGAAGTTATATCCCAACCTGGTAGACAGAATGTGTCTTTTATTGCGTCTTATAACTGATCTATAAAGAATTGGTAAATTATTTATTATCCATTATTAAAGGCATTAGTTAGAAAATCAGTAAACCGTTGATACCACAATGAAGCCCAATACTTGTGTGATGGGGGACAGCTAGCTTTCTCCATGTCAACTCTGCAAAAAAAAGTAATGATATATATATATATATATATATATATATATATATATATGTATTCTTATTATTATGTTAAACTGTATTTGAGAAGCCTCCAGATTAAATCACTCAATCTTTAAACCCACATGAGTTTACGGTACGACCTGATGGCTTTGTGACCTAAATATTTGCTCTGTGGGTTTTAGTCACTTGGAAGAAGTCTCATTAGTCTCAAACAAAAACAGAAATACAACATATACACAGACACGATGGTTTAACTGCTGAAAGAACTCCTCGGGTCACAGTTGTGTTCATTAATAAGAATAATGTGCAAACAAGACGCTGTTGTCCTCTCAGTGTGTCCCGTGACATCTCTGCCTCTTCTCTTTGTGTGAAGGGGAAGAAAACACTGGGAGAGTAAAAGAAGAACTAAACTCCGGTCTGAAGGGGTTAACACGAAGAGTAGGAGAGATCATTGTGGAATGAAATCATGCGTCAAATTATGATTTCAAGTTAGAAATATCAGTTTACATTAACAAGTAAAAGAATGCGGTTCCAAAAGTCGGTGCTGAAATGTACATCAGTATCACGGTAAAAGTACATCAGCATCACGGTAAAAGTACATCAGCATCACGGTAAAAGTATATCAGTACCTCTGTCGGTCACAAAAACACCATTGATGACCTCTGATAATCATTTCCAACTTTGTTCCCTTTTTTTGTTATGACCATCTTAATAATAATACAGAGTATTATTGAGAGAATCGGATGACATTAGGTCATATCTGGGAACTTTGTGGGGTCGGTGTTGTATTTGTCTGTATTGATTAGTCTTGCTTTTGTTTATTATGTCACATGTCAGTATTAATGAAGTTTTTTTTAGACCTCCGTGTGAGCTGAAACTGTAGAAATTGTATTTAACCGTCATGTAGCCGGCAGGCTGCTGCCTCCCCAGGAAATAAAGACTTCAGTTTGAGTTGAAAGTTCGGGGAAACAAATACTTAAAGGGGAGCCTTTATTGTCACATCATCCTCTAAATGCTGACAAAAATAACACACAAGGAAATATTGAAACGTGTCATTTGTTTTGGCGCGGGACCATAATACATATATATATATATATATATATATATATATATATATATATATATATATATATATATATATATATATATATATATATATATATATATCATCTGAATGTGTTCACTATCACTATGATATAGCTTCCAGGAGCATAAAGACTTTGCAGAGACCCATGGGGAGATGGGGGCCCATAAAGAATGGAGGGCCCATGGGGCGAGGGGACACAACGTGCTGATGGGAAAACACCAGGCAATGATGGAGATGAATTTTAGAAGTTCACTCAGCATCAAAGAGGAAGTCACATTCAAGGAAATAAGGTGCTATTTTATATATATATATATATATATATATATATATATATATATATATATATATATATATATATATATATACATATATGTGCCAATATATGATTACTCTAAATGAATTATATTTAAAAAATCTGTTCAATTAAATGAATACATTTATTTTATTTTATTTATATAAATATTCAGATATGCAATGATGATTGATGGGTAAAACCTGTGTTGATGCTGTCCAATCTCCAGTGTGTGTGTGTGTGTGTGTTCATAACGGCTTTACTTCACTGCAAGAATTGTGAAGCTCGTGCTTTTTAAAAGTGTCTACTGAGGAACAGAGAGCATGAATAACGTTCTGAAGATATCTGCTTATTTTAGTTTGTGTGGATTTACTATCTCTGATATCTTTTACATAACTTTACATAACTGTTCTGCCTTTATCAACCACAACAACACTGTCTCTCTTCCAGTAGGTCACGTATATTATGTATGCCATGCTCCAGTGAGAGGCTGTAAAGTGTGTGTATCGTTACCCACTGCCAGTGGAGGAAAGGCCGTCTGACAGTCTGGAGACCAGCTGACTTTGTTAAATGGTGACGAGCGCAAAACACATTCAAGTCAATGAATCTGTTGGTCCACGATGGAGCTTCTCCCCGTGAGGAGAACTGCAGTGTTTCAGACGCCACTGTTAGCCACTCGTATTCCACACGTTTGTCTTCATCACTTTGGACATTTTATATTGATTAGTCTCGTGGAAATACTGATATAGCTGAAGGGCCGTATGAGAATAACCATAACCCAGTCCCTCAAACACAAGCCTCCTCCCAGCACAGCGCTCTTCTTCTGAGGTTATAAGATTGTTCTGATTTTATTTCTCTGACTTAACTCAAATGTATTTTCTGATTATAATTGTACTTCTCAATGTGATGGTCCCTTTGCTCTTTCAGAGCCTGCTCAGCCAGTTGAGAACAATACTTATTTTTTCACACCTTTGTGGGTCTAAAAATTACTGAAATCCTCCTATAAAATACTCAACTGGTAATATGTGTTAATTATTCTCATTTATAGAATACCCTCAAGTTAACAATGAGTCCAGTGTGTGGCTCTTATCTGAAATGCCGGATAAGTGAATCGTATTTTGAAAACTGATCTCCTTTATACTCTTTATTTCAATGAGAAAGTCAAAGTTAGCGGCTGACCTCTAAAGGCCGACGTAGTGATTCTAGAGGACATTTTAACATCCAGCTGTTCCCACTTGTGTTGTTGTTTCCTCTTTTGCCAGCATATACGCTCAGTGTCCACTTTATTAGGTAAACCTGTGCCATCTATTGCAATTAAATACAAGAGCTCTGTCAGACATTATACCTTCACAAAATGTATTATACACTTTATTACAACTATGTGATTTTTTTAAATAAGTTGAACCATGAATGATTTGAATGCAATGATTTGTAATGTGTTATTATTGTTATAACACATTATGAATGTTTATGAATGCCTATAATTATAATCAAACAGTGATGTAAGCAAAATGATAACGCATTAAAATGATGTTAATAATGCATTGACAATTTGGTTAACATTTTGGGAATTATGTAAATTCAAGGGCATGCCAGGTGTTACAGTTATTATCTGTCACGTGTTTCGTGTTGTCCTCATTTACGAACATGAGGATCTATGAGCTCTGATGATATGTAATCAACACCCAGGAACATCAGGACTCACAAAGGTGGACTTCATGTAATAATTAGATATAATATACGCGCAAGAACGGCTTCAGGAAACCTCACAAATATTTCAAAAACAGTTGTTTGGTGTCCATTTCTTGTGATGCCGGTATCTCCTCAAAGCTCTACTTCCAGAGCAGGATTATCTCTCGATGCCATCATTACTTTTTAAAACAATATCAACTCGCATAATTGTCTTCTTTTTTTTTTACAATAACCATGTTGTTTCTGGAATTTTGCAACATTTTGCCTCACTCTCTTACGGTTTCAGTTTTTTGCCTTTAAACGCGCTAAGCGTCCCCTCTGCCTCTCTTCATCTTCTTCGTCCTCTTCCTCTTCATCTCGTCCTCTTCCTCTCGTCCCCTCTTCGCTGTCCACTTCTTCTCCACGCGGCTCGGTCACGCGCACCCCACGCACTGAGCGGCCTCGTGTCGTGTTCCCTTTGATGTGCTGACGCCATGTATCTGTTTGACTCTGCTGGCCAGCGGCGTGAGTAGTTCAGGGTCCCAGTCATATATAGTTCACGCTAAACACACGCGCACACACACCCGCACGCATGCACGCACGCACACACATTTGGCGCCTAAAATAGCTACCGTATATTTCAGAGGACCAAATAGAGACTGGTCATTGGACAGCATCAACTCACATGTTACCCAGCAGTCATCATTGCATATGTGTATGTGGAGAAAATAATGCAGAGATTAAGATATTTATTGTAATTATTTCAAATAGTTGATTTAGAGTCTATGTAGAAAAATCTAAATATTGTCTTACTTATTAAATACTTTCTATTTATAATTTATAAAAAAAGAAACCATGATCGACACAGGTTTGTTAATTCACTAGACTTAATTAGCCAATTTCATTTCATTCGATCGTTGTTAGCGTGCAATTATAATCGGTGTCGTCGATTAAATATAATTTAAATGCATTGTTTGCATCCGTCCGTCTTGTTCAATAACTTGACATCTCAATAAAAACGTGAAATTCATTGTTGAATCTGTTGAAAAACCCGGATGAACGAAGAAGAAACAAACGTGTTGCTGATGTTTCATCTATATTTTAATGAATAGTCGTTGTCCTTTTACGTAAGTTTGCTTATTTTTTCTCAAAATGAAAAAAACAACACAAAAGTCGGCATATTTCTTCACAACACTGTGATGCTCAGCCTCTCGTGTTTTAGCCTCACGTGTTTCCCTGCGGCGGCTGAGCCATGAATGACGTTACAGGGGACCAGAGTTACAACATTGTATATCCACTCACGACATTACGATATATTCAGCCACGTCAACAAGTTAAATTAAATATAAATAGCGGACACAGAGTCAATAATAAAAATGTAGATTATGTACAACTGTGCAACATGGCAACACGTTCATCACACCACCAGCACGCCGGAGAGTCCACGCCACGCGCGCGGTGAGATCAGCTGTCCGAGTCCGCCTCGCTCTTCGCCTCCTCGGGTTTCTCCGCGGACGTTTTGGGCGTTTTGTTCCATTTCTGAGAGTTCTCTGACTCCTCTGATGAGGAGCGCTTCTGCCGCCTCCACTTCGCGCGTCTGTTTTTGAACCAAACCTAAGAGAGCAGATAAAGAGGTTATGGGCTGAGGACTGTTATTATTACTAGTCCCGGTTTTACAGAATTAAAACCAAGTCTTTATTTATCAGAAGCCTAACATGTTTATTTTGTGACACTCTATGCGATTTGA
The DNA here is from genome assembly GCA_038501785.1 of Myoxocephalus aenaeus. Lineage (NCBI taxonomy): Eukaryota > Metazoa > Chordata > Actinopteri > Perciformes > Cottidae > Myoxocephalus > Myoxocephalus aenaeus. The sequence continues at coordinate 380,879 of JBAMJR010000203.1, read as the reverse complement.
TTTGTTGTATATTGATTATTATTATTATTATTATTATTATTATTATTAATAATAATAATAATAATAATAATAATAATAATAAAGATGTATTATATATGTGGATGTTTTCTCTGTAATGTTTCACTGCACTTTGAATCATCGGCGGAAAACTCCGGCATATACAGCGAGTTATTTTCTTAGTTAAGAATATATATCTACATAGATATATATCTACATAGATATATATATATATAGAGATATATTTACAGACTATTAAATATAAAAAACAGTATTCACATAATGATGTCACCTGCGAATAGTATGACATTGCGTGATTTTTTAAATGTATTTTCAGTTAAAATAACGTCAAGGTGAGTTGTGTTACTTCGATTAATAAAAAATAAAATAATGATCAGTAGTCGTAGAAGTAGATGTATTATTATTATTATTATTAAGTTGTTTAATGTACAGCCTGGTTATCCAAAATGTCATTATTTATCATATTATTATGTTATCATATATTATATTATTGAACCAAAAATTCCCCAAAACAAAACAAATCTACACTGTAATATCTCACGTGTTCGTGATCAGCTAAATAACCGTGTAGTTATTTTAAAGAGAGCCAAATTACGTCACCTGCTTTTCATTTTCATTGTTTAGATGAACTTCATATGGCCGTTAAATTGAGGAGAGAGACGAGACAACACATATTGTATCATAATTCAAATGTATGGATAACGGACTACAATAAGGCACAACACATGAATAATAATAATAATAATAATAATAATAATAATAATAATAATAATAATAATAATAAATGTGTTACTGTAATAAACCTGCTCATTTGACATTGAACTAAAGTAACCTCTAAATTGAGAGCATCTGAGTGAGTTTGACCCCAAACCTCCTGAATAAGTGATTCTAAAAAGCAGGAGCGCCTCTTACCTCCACCTTCTCCTCCCGGAGGTGGACCTTGCGGGCCAGCTGCTCCCGGGTGCCGACGTCCGGGTACTTGGTCTCCTGGAAGAGGCCCTCCAGGGCCTCCAGCTGCTCGTCGGTGAAGATGGTGCGGTGCCGCCGCTTCCTGCGGCAGTGCAGCTGGTTGAGGAGCTGCAGCTCGGTGCGCGACAGGCTGCCCATGTTCATGTAGGACATCATCTGGTGCGGGACCGGGGAGATCAGCACCGAGCCCGGGCTGTCGTAGCCTGCAGGACGGGGAGAAGCGTCACCAAACAGCCGCAGCGCGCACACTCACATGCACGGTGCTCTGCAGTAATGCGGCTGATTGAACCTCTGGCCTCGGTGTGCACGCGGGTTACAGCTGGTGCGTCAAATAGAGACATCTGACACTAAAGCGTGGTCTCGTTGTGCACTCAATATTGTTGCTCGTGCATTCAAAACAACAAACTGTGTTTAACTTCACTGCGGCAGGCCGTTTGAAACAGTCGTTCCTTTTGTGTGCACCAGTTTGTTACGCTCGTGCGTAAAGCTCCATGTGCCATTGATCTGGGACCGAACCGCACCGGGGTCACCAGACACACGAGATAACGTCACACATCATCTCATATCACACAGACCCTCAGGGTTTGTCGGTGTGTAAATGTGAAGATTTGAGTTCATGCAGTAAACTAATGTCGCAATTCGTTGTTTTGCGCACAAGATATCTATCTATATATATTCATATGGTGTGTTTTCGCAATTTAACTATGTCATAGAAACACATGTATCACTACAGGTAACACACTTTTTTTTAGATAATATACTAATATAGTGTACATAGTATACTCTTCTGATTTGGGGTCAAAATGAGACCTGGCGCGACTAAAGCACATAACTCTTTTTAGTCTTGTTAAACTGGAATTATAAGAGCCAAAACAATACAAATAATGGTGTGTGTTGTGAGGATCTATTCATAAGTGAGGAGCTCCACGCTGGAGCTGAAGCTGGCAAGACTAGAAGAGAGGAAGACTCTGGTCCTACCTGCCGGGATGCACGGGCACTGCTGCGGGCTGAGGCCGGGCACGGAGCCGCAGCACGGCGGCGCTCCCCCGGCGCCCTGCACGTGCAGCTGTCCGTAGTAGTAGCCGTTATATCCGATCCGGGTCCCGCTCACGGACTGAACGCCGGGGGGAGAAGGCCCGCATGTGGCCGAGTACAGTCCGTTGTAGTCGGTGTAGATAGAGTCCGTGAGGCCGGCGGACAGCACCACCGGGCCGCTCCGGTGCAGCAGCAGCGGCTCCTTGCAGGTCGGCCGGCCGGACAGGATGCTGTCTATGCTGAACATCCCGGCGGGCATCGCACCGGTGAGCGGCGGGCTCGGAAACGGGGGAAACTCGGGGAGGAAGTTAAAGTTGCTCGGTGGAAGAAAACGTCCAGGACTTGAAAGGTCTCCGCGAGGAAGGCTCTCCTAAAACTGCGTCATGACTCTGGTGCACTTTTCTTCCTGCGTGCGCGACTCCGCGAGCTTCGTCTCGAGGATGCGGACTTCTGGTTTGAAGGGGACCTGTTGAGAGCACGGCTGCTTTTATACTCCGCTGACGTCACGGCGCAGCGGCTGCTCTGGGGTCAGCTGCCGCAACTCGCGGCGTGAACGGCCGCACATCTGTGTATTGAGAATTAATTCAATTAAGATAATCCGCACTGTTTGCAGACTTTTGGAGAGAAAAAACTCCGCTGCTGGGTCACAGAGTAATCCGATTATTTCCTTGTCAGCGAAGGCATCACAATCTCTGGATACATTTGCATTAGTGATTACAGTGAGGGGTCATTCATGAAGTCAGGGTCAAATCCAGACCCGACACCTTAGGATGAGGAGTTTATTAATCAGTCGATAAGCTTCTAATTAAACCGGACAGATAGTTTTTAAATGGTTGATAATACATTAAGAAGAGGAAAAATATGTTATTGCTTAAAATTATATCAAGCTATTTAACGGGAAACCACAGCACGCAGGCAACTTTGCGCGTGTCAAGTCATTTAATTTCGTAATATTGATAATAATTTATCAATTTAAAATAGACGAATTCAGCCAACACAAACAATCTATGCATTATGTACTTATTTTATTCTAATGCGTGACTTTGTTGATACGTGCTACGAGGTGCTGTGTGCGTGGTATCGTGCCTTATTGTGATCATTATTATGAAATGATGATTTATTATTAATGTAGTATTTGTATAAACCCTCCCAAGGCACACACGATTACTACATTCATAAACTAAGATATTAACCTGTGGATACACGCGTGCGTAACGGCGTGTAAAACTGTAATCAAGGCTTTTTATTTGTTTTTGATTTGGGTTTTTTCTCCTCTCTACATGAGTATCTGAATAATAACCATATTTCCATGTGAGACAGGAGCCGCTGAGCATTATATCTCATCTCATTACCCGGC